>RCUC01142403.1:0-58914 GCA_003697995.1 Taxidea taxus jeffersonii
AAAAAAAAAAAGAAGGTAATATGGGCCATGCCATCTCCTTGGTACATGAGCCAATGATGAGCAATTTCATCCCTACTGCCAGGGCCTACAGAATTTATCAAGGGATTACATGTTTAAGAGAGATCAAGGAGAAAAGGGCACCAAGTTTTTAAACCTTTGGCAAATGAAAGAATGGACTTAGGAGTTGCTGAGATGAATAAGCAAATTTTGGGGTGCTTAGGAGTAAAATAATCAGGAGATTTATTCAAGACATATTTCAGCAGCATAATAAACATCCAAGAGAAGATCTCAGATAGATAATTAACCTATGTGCCTGGAGTGCAGGACAGATTTATGTGCTAGAGGTAGAAACCTGGGGGTTTTATAAAGCTAGGTGATTGGATGAAATAATCAAAGGTACAAGTATAAGCAGAAGTTTTTACAAGTCTGGGAATTGAGCCTAAGAACACGCCAAATATTTAAATAATATGAAAATGTGAGGTACCCAGCAGAGAAGACTTCAAGGTAAACAGAAAAACAGACAAGAGAAACTACTTTCCTGAAAATCAAATGAAAAACTAAGGAAAAAGAAGCAATAACTTACATTTACTGAATGCTAAATATTTTAATATTAAAATTGTTTGTCATTAGAATTATGATTCAGACATATATTATGCTCATCTTACTGATAACACAAAATTACACTGTGCTTAAGTAACCAGTTAAGTTCACTGAGTTTGTGTCAGAAGTGGGTTTCAAAAACAGCTGGCTGATTCAGAATCTGAGCATTCAATCCTAGAAAACACTATGGGAAACTGCAGAATAAAAGCTAAGCCTCTCTCTCATTTATTAAAACCAAAAACATAATTTTCATAACAGTCTCTGATTAAGACCTTATTATATTTAATAGTAAGATTCCTACCATAAATATTATATCATTATTTTAAAAGTTTAATGCCACAAACACTGGATAATTACACTATTGTGTAACATTTCAAATAGTATTCATTCATTTCTTTATTTTCTAAAGCATTTTATTTGTCAGAGAGAGAGAAAGCACAAGCAGGGGAGCAGCAAACAGAGGGAGACCCAGATCCCCCACTGAGCAAGAAGCCCAATGTGGGACTTGATCCCAGGACCCTGGGATCATGACCTGAGCCAAAGGCAGACATTTAACCGACTAAGCCAGCCTGGCATGCCTCATTCCTTTCTTTAAAATACAATTTTTCAGGATATATTGTGTGCCAGAACAAATTTATTCTCTAGTAATATCCACAGTTGCCAGGCTTCCAGGGAGCTCTGGGGCTTTCAGAATGAGAAAGGTGAACTGGCATATAGACGAATCATCAAGGATGCCAGGGGATCCAGCGTTAGTGTTCACGGGCATGTTTACAGGCTGCACAAGGACAACTGGGAAACCACATACATCCAGCTTCCCGAAGCCAGTAGTAGGATTCATAACATTCAGATTTTAGAGGGGAGGAGAAGGGATTTATGAAAACTTTGAGGGGCACCTGGGTGGCTCAGTGGGTTAAGCCTCTGCCTTCAGCTCCGGTCATGATCTCAGGGTCCTGGGATCGAGCCCCACATCAGGCTCCCTGCTCCCCCCATCTCTCTGCCTACTTGTGATCTCTCTCTCTGTCAAATAAATAAAAAATCTAAAAAAAAATAAAAAGGAAAGCTTTCTTTGAGGTAAAAACAAATGCTCTTTAGTTCAATTAAATCATCAGGGCTGAGAGAGGGCACCCACTGACAAAACAGTATTACGTAAACTAACCTGGAAGATTGGTAAAGACTGAGTAAACATGGGTATTTCGCTAATAAAAAGCAACAAACCACTATCATTTTACTTCCGGCATACTCTCTGGGTACAGAAAGAAGCATTTCTTAATTTCCATCTTCATCCAATTATCACTAACCTGGTGGGGGATTTAAAAACCTCAAACAGGGGCACCTGGGTGGCTCAGTGGTTAAGCATCTGACTCTTGGTTTCGGCTCAGGTCATGAGCTCTGGGTGGTGGGACTGAGTCAGAGGTCCATCTCCAAACTCAGCGTGCAGTGAGCCTGACCACACTCTCCCCACTCCTTACTCTCCCCCCATTTGTGCACACTCTCTCTCTCTAAAATGAATAAATAAATCTTTTAAGAAATAAAAATAAGAACCTCAAACACCATGACAGTGAGTAGAAAACTAATATAGGATTTCATTACTTTTTTACTTACTTATTTACTTACTTACTTACTTATTTATGAGAGGAGAGGAGCAGAGAGAAAATCTCGAGCAGGCTCCATGACCAGCACGGAGACCATCAGGGGGCTCCGTCTCACAACCTTGAGATCATAACCTGAGCCAAAATGAAGAGTCAAGATGCTTAACTGACTGGGATACCAGGCACCCCCATTACTTTATTATTTCTTGAGCTCTCAGTAACAGGAGATCTTCCTCCACACTAAGACTCTCCACTGTAGCCATTCCTATAAAAGCCAGGCACTTGTGGAGTTTTCCTAGACATGGAAAGAATGCATCCTAAAGATGAGTCTTATGGCCTTATTTTATGCATCCTTTTCAACCATATTAATCCCTTTACAGGGTTAGTCAGTACAGTAACTTTAACTGCACTAACAGCTGAAATTTCAAGTGAAATACCACTTTTCTTCCCAAACTGAGCTGTTAGCAAACACCCGTTTTTATGTCATAATGACAGGACTCTGTCACCACAGAGTTTAAGGTCCTGTCATCAGATTTACCTACGTGAACATAGAGGTAAGTTTACTTGAAAGGTTCCTGAAAGGAAAGGATTAGTTTTTGTTTACTTGTTTGTTTTTATAAAATTCATCAAATGACTCACTAACATCAAGTCATACAACACTTACTTGGGAGTGGCAATGCAGACTCACTATCTTACTTTTTTGGGCAATAATGCTTTGCTCATGACTTTCTTATGCTCTCCAACTAGTTATATCTACTCATTTAGACATCTCAGATTCTTATCATTGCATTCCATTTTGTTTCTGGGTTTGTATATTTACTTCACTGAAGAGTAGACGTAGATATTCGAGTGAGTTCAGATAATAAAGTGAGCACATTCTAGGAAATCATTACTTCCCTTGGGCTATGAAAAGATCTATAAAGAAACAAACCATTCATCTCTGTAAGCTGAAACTCCTGTGAAATTAAAAACAAGGCATTAATTTTATCCTTTAGAAAAAATTCAGTGTTTAACCTGAGAAAAATCAGCTCCAAGGGTTCTTTCTTTCAGGGTCACATTTCTTTATGTCTATCTTCCATCCATTACTCCCTCACAAAATTTAAGCTGTTAAAATGTGAGCATTTAGGAAATCCTTATTCCTTTAAACTAGTTTTACAGAGATAAAATTCACGGTCCATAAATGTAATTCCTTAAAATTAAAACAAATTGCATGAGTTTTATTTTTTAATTACTACTTATAATTTTCTCTCAAAATTTTCTTCTCCCTTTTTTCTAGAAAAGATCATTTCCTTGAACAATTTACTTCACATAAATTTAGATTTATGCATGTAATAATGCATGAAAAATATTATTTCCATTTCTAATGTTTTATAATGCTCATGTGGATTTCTGCTATTGGTGAGACTTGTTTTCATTATCACAGAAGTATTAAAAATATCTCCAAATCCTTTACAAGCTCAGGCAATACTGAAAATGTTGTTTAATAAAATTCCCTAAAACCAAAATGTCAAGTACAAAAGATCACCTTGCTATTCATTAATCAGTAATTACACACACACACACATTTATTATAGGGATAATTAAATCCTTTGAGGGGAAAAAAAGGGATGCAAATACATAAACACAGGAATCACATACTTACTGTAAAAAAAAAAAAACTTGAAAAAAAGTTTGCTGCATGGCTTTCACACCTGGTGAATTTTGCCATACTTCTGAAGAATGACATTCCTGAAAAGGATCCAGTAAGGCTGTTAAAATATTTAAATATTCAAATCCCTATGAAGCAGTAAGATCTGTCAATAAAATTGGAATTAGCTCTGTGATGTATTTTCATTTACATATGCTTTTAGACTACTGAGATAATGTGGATTGATTTCCTTTATGATGAATTTCACTCAGAGTTAGTACTAGAGGTTTGAATGCATACAGACTGCACTCACAAAGGCAGAAATCTCCTTGAAAATGAATTCTGACATTGTCACAAGTGATTTTTTAGCTCCTTCTTATACTTTTCATCTTTCTGTATGGTTGGGATCATTTTTTCCCCTAGTGAGAATACATCAGAAATAGAAATTCAAATGTTAGATATAACTTGATATGCAAATACTCATTTTCACAATTTATCAGAAATTCATTCAATGTATAAAATGAGTCTACACTGCAACTGCAATCTCACTAATTTTTACAAAGAAGGAAGTACGAATTGAAACCCTCTTTAGAAGTACACCAGGTAAAAAGTATAATTCAGTAACTACCACCAGTATTTACATTTTTTCCTAAAATTTCTTGAGCATTGGTATTGTTTGGAAGACATCTGGCACAAATATCACATCCACCTTCTTGCGTCATGGATATCTCATTTGATTTTCCAGACTTGGTCCATAAAGACTGGAGATTTCTCTAATAATGTCCCTGGACATTAGAATTGATCATTCCGTCTTTATAATTTCACAGAATGTTGTTTGGCTTTCATTTAATGAATGATTCATTCTCCTTTCTTACCTATTGGGTCGCTTTAAGAATTACATATGAAAGTACAGATATTTGCTAAACACATACTGTTAAAATGATGTGAAATATTAAGCAATAATTCTAACATAATAAAATTTATTATCTCTGACCCCTATGACCTTCATTCCAACTAAAGAATTAAAAACTGAATGTTAATTCACAAACCATTCAAATCACACATTTGCCAAACATAAGCATAATTGCATTGCTTAAATTATGACAAGTCACATAATCTGCATGAACATAAACATATTGATGTTATTTTTATTGTAGGAATAATTTTCACCCTAAGGTTTTTGAGTTGTAAATCACTATATGCTTATGTCATTTAAGATATGGTCTGACATAATTCCTCTCTTAAATCAAGTCATCAAGAGCAGTTTGACACCATTTACACAGTCTTCTGACAATATTTTCCCAAATCCCTGGTGTTACTTCAAACTCTGTTCATAAACACTGTTTTACAACTTCGGAATAAAAGAAGTAAGATATAATAGCATCATATTTTCCTGAATTATAAATATACATACTCTCACTCCCTTTAATTATATACTATATGTAATTATATAAATTACATGGGAAAACTCACTTTTTATGCTTACAGTTAGTTTACTAATTCAAATGCTTATCTTCTGATGGACCGTCAACAGACCTGTGCCATTAAAACAGCTCTTCATGTAAACCAATGATCTTTTGTCCTTACAATGTAAGCATTCTATAATGGTAATGTGCTTACATCTTTTTTCATCAACACTTTATTCTACCCATAATTCCTCTGAAAGTGAACACTAAACAAATAATTTTAAAGTAATATTTCCTTTTTTGTTAATAGACCTTATTTTTAGAACAGTTTTAAACTTACAGAAAAATAAGCAGATAGTACAGAGTTCCTATATCCCCCTATACAAAATGTATGCTATCACTAACATGTTATAATAGTACAGTACATTTGTTACAAAATGAAATAATATGGTTATATTATAAACTGAATAATATAGTTTATGCAGATTCCCTTACTTTTTACCTAATGTCCTTTTTTTGTTCCAAGATACCACATTACATTTAGCTGTCATGTTTCATACAGCTACTCTTAGCTGTGAAAATACTGCAGAACTCCTTGTTTTGACAACCTTGCCAATTTTGAAGACTACTGTTCAGGTGTACTGTAGTCTCCTTCACTGGAATTTCTCTGAAATTTTTCCCATGATTAGCTTGGGGTTATGGTGGACTGTGGGGGTAAAGTACCATGCTCACAACATCATATCAGCCGTACAGTGTCATTGTTTTTTTCCTCCCACTTACCATCCTGTGCTTTTTGGAAGGAAGGCATTATTCACAGCCCACAATTAAGTGAAGGAAAGTTATGTCCCCCTCCTTTTAGATAGAGTATCTATATAACTTACTTGGATAAAATGGTAATTTTAAATAAAGACATTTATTTCCAATAAAAGAAAAAAGAATTTACAGTCAACTTAATCCTGAATGTTGATTTATTCCATACCACTTACTCTATTTTCAATGTGACATTTACTTCTCTAAAGCAACTGAGTAAATGAGCATGAGTACATTATTTTTCTTCAGCCAAAAGCACTATGACAAAATGATAATTCTCTACCAAACATCTAATAGATGAAATTTGCTCTGTAATAAACATGCATGGTTAAAGAGAAGAATATATATATATATAGTTATAATTTGTTTTCCTCATAAAATGTATTTGAAATGCCTCAGGATCTACCACTATTCTCACAGACTTCCAACCAACATTCTATGAGTCATTGAATGTATCTTCATCTTTTTATAAGGATGATATTTTTAAGGCTAAATCTTTTTTATCATTATATTTCATAATGAGTTTACATGTTCATTTATTATTTAATCCTCTCTTTCATTCTCCCCTGCTTCCCTCCCTCTGACTCCAAGATAAAACATACACAAACACACACATACACACACACACACACACACACACACACACACACACTCAACATTGCCTACTGTAAACAAAAAAGCACAGAGTAAGTCTATGGGAATAGGGTATATGCCTTTCTTTTCTTTACTACAGCTTATAAGTAGATTTTAAAACTATTCATTGAACTCAATGTACAAAACAAAATATTGACTCACAACAGAAACCAGAGTCCAGTTTGACTTGTTTTAGTTACACACAAATTAACTTCACTGTAAATGTCTCTAAAAGATATTTACCTAGTTTTTAAAAAATTTTTCCAGGGACGCCTGGGTGGCTCAGTTGGTTGAGCAGCTGCCTTCGGCTCAGGTCATGATCCCATGATTCCTAGGATCGAGTCCCACATCAGGCTCCTTGCTCGGCGGGGAGCCTGCTTCTCTCTCTGCCTCTGCCTACCACTCTGTCTGCCTGTGCTCGCTCTCTCTCTCTCTCTCTAACAAATAAATAAATAAAAATCTTTAAAAATTTTTCCATAACCACAGAATTTTAAATGTATAATTTTTGTTATTAATTCTCAATCTATCATGAAATAAGCAGTTTTCTGACAGGTTTAGTATTAGGAGAACACTTTAAATCACATTTAGCATCTGTCTAATTTTGGAAACACTAAGCTAAACAGCACCTACGATAGAAGGAGCGGCATTACCATGCAGATATCCAAGCCTATACTTATTATTAATAAGCAATCAAATATGTGAGAATAAATCCAAAGGCCTAAGGTAAGACCATCTAAGTGTGTAACAGACAAACGAGGTAAACAAGAAGAATCTCCTAAAGTAAATAATATAAGGTATGCGTCATAAAGTATTTCCCCTAGGAGAAGGCATTCTCTGGCTGCAAACTTGGTTCATTATTACCAAAAAGCTTCATGTAAGGCATCACTTTGCCATCCTGATTTTCACATTTTTAAGATTTTATTTATTTATTTGACAGAGATCACACATAGGCAGAGAAGCAGGCAGAGAGAGAGGAGGAAGCAAGCTCCCCGCTGGGCAGAGAGCCCGATGTGGGGCTCGATCCCAGGACCCTGAGATAATGACCTGAGCTGAAGGCAGAGGCTTTAACCCACTGAACCACCCAGGTGCTCCTGATTTTCACATTTTTTTACTTAATTTTTTATTACATGAAAAATAAATATATTTTCCCATAAAATTCTATTACTAAATGTATCAAAGATTTTTGTCATTTTTGTTGGAAAGAGAGAAAGACATGGGTCAGAGAAAGATGGTAATGTAGACAGAGGGGGGGGGCAAAAGGACAGATTCAACTTTAAATTCTGCCTAATAAAACAACTCTGCATTCCTCATTATAGGATAAAGCTTTTGTACTCTTGGCAAGTATATTCATCTCCTGAGAGGTATTGTAAATATAAAGACAGAAAAGGAAAAATTAAAGTTAGATCAGCAAATCCATCTGTAACAACTGTTTGACTTAGAACCTATGGGCATCAAATCTGCAAATTGTGTCAGGCAGGACCAGTCAGTAGTAAAAGATCTAGCTAATAAAACAAAACCACAGGTATGCTTCTTACAGAAATGAGTTTCTGTTCCTGGTGGCTATAATAAAAGCTAGATTGCAAAATGGGGCTGATTAACACTGTATTCTAGTCATTAAGAGTATAGTTTACTTTATTCTAGAATAACAAAAATCTCATCATGCCTCTAAGCTCAAAATTAGCACACATAAATATATATTACTGAATATAATTAAAATCAAATTTAAAATACACTTGGAATTTCAGATCAAGTTGGAATGTCAGATAGTGACACATTTGGTTATGTGTCTGTACACTCAAGATCATAGAGTTGCTAAAAAATGACCCTGCTTAAATTTTTTGTTTAAATTGTAGTCTTCTTTTGGTTCATAAAAATAATCACTCTAGCTCTGACCTATAGCTGTCGGATGAAGTCAACCACAAGATTTTTTAAAGATTTGTTCACTTTTAGAGAGAGAATGAAAGAACGCGAGAGCCCATGAATGGGGCAAGGAGCAGAGGGAAAGGGAGAAGAAGAGAAATAGACTCCCCACGAGTATGGAGCCCCACTCAGGGCTCAATCTCAGGACCCTGAGATCACGACCTCAGCCAAAATCAAGAGTTGAGCATTTAACCAACTGAGTGACACAGGCACCCCTACAGTCAATCACAATTTTTAAAAGGTGTCATAAAAGGGCTTACAGTACATTACCTAAACTCACAGTCACTTAACAAAGCTTTCACTTATATTTTAATATATTCATTAATTTTATTAAAATGTATATCCAAAAATACAATTCAAATCCTTCCATCCAATATCCTTTCTATATCCTTTTTGTTTTTTGCAAGTTAGATAATACAAAGTCATGTGATTCATAATTTGAATTTCCTCATTTGTAAAGATTATTGGGATAGAACATATCTAAGCTCTCTTCCTTTCCTAAAATGATATGATCTTTTTAAAAAATCTTTAATAATTTTCGTCCTAATTTCCAGTGTTAGAGAAAAAATTCTCAAAGAACTAAGCAACTGAACTAGAAAAAAAGTGTCTGTATTAGTTTTTACCAGGGTAAAAAAATATGAATACAGATTTGGTTACTAGAACCCCAAAATGGTCTTTCACATTAACAAGCTAGCTACTGCCTAGTTAGAAAGAAAGTTGCCTTTGATAACTACTTTTAAAGATTTCCACTTAAGGATTATTATTTTTTCTGTAAATATATCGCTTTCTTGTCCCATAAAACACATTTTAAAAGATATTTTTTAGACATTTTCATAGAGAAGTTTGTTCAGAACTTGAAAGCCATTCTACTAAAAATAGAAATAAAGTGTTATTTAGAAAAGTATTACTGCCAAGTCCTGATTCATAGAACTATTATTCCTGGTTAATACCTTATGATGATTTTTATTGATATATATCAGCAGTCATATACTTACAAAGAACAAGTTTTATTTTTATTCAAATATTTATACATTTAGTATTTTATAGCAAATCAAAAAAAGGCCTTATTTTATTTTAGACTACTTAAAAACATGTGAGAAAAAAATAATAACAGGATTTAAAATTGCAGGTATAATACCCAAGCAATCTTTGCTTTTGGAAGGCTGGTTTAACCTTCTTTTTTAGATATACTTAAATATTTATTTCTTTAATCTCTTTATATTGATTCCTGCTTATGGAATGCCTCCCCATCCCAGCCTTTATTAAATTTTACTTAAGTACAGTTCAAGTACAACCTCTCCTAAAGCTTCTCCCACCTAGAGCAGCCTGCATAAATACCCCTTCCCCTTGAATATAATATCTTAGATTTACTTAGCCCTTATCATCATTGCCTAATATTACCTTTTTTTTTTTATCATGAGCACATATTCACTCTTTAAATAAATCAGGAGTTTTCAGACTTTTTTTTAGCAGTTGAACTTAGTTAATAAGAAAGAATATGTCAAGCAGCACTGAAACATCACAGAGGTGAGTGAGACTAGTGCATTTAAGTCACTCATCTAGCCCCACTGTTTCCCGTTCTGTCAATGCATGCTCCACTTCTGTGAAGTTCTTCTGTCTGTCACACAATCTGCTAAACCATTTCTCCCTACTTATTGCACCCAACACCTAGTCATCCTTCATGGGAAAGCTTAAATGTAACCACCTCCGAAAATCGCCCCTCAACACTAAAACTGTTATATCCTTCCACTGCACGCTGCTCTTCTCTTCCTTAACAATCATTTAAAAAGGGCGCCTGGGGCCTGGGTGGCTCAGTGGGTTAAGGCTCTGCCTTCGGCTCAGGTCATGATCCTAGGGTCCTGGGATGGACCCTCACATGGGGCTCTCTGCTCAGCGGGGAGCCTGCTCCCTCCTCTCTCTGCCTGCCTGCCTCTCTGCCTACTTGTGACCTCTGTCTGTCAAATAAATAAGTAAAATCTTTAAAAACAAAACAAAACAAAAATCATTTAAAAGAATATTCCATCAGACAAAGGCTACGTGGCCCACTGACTACCATAATCCTACAGTAGAAAGTATACCTTCAGTAAATATTTGCTGGAAGTCCATCTTAGTATGTTAAAAACAAAAACAAAAACAAAGTCAACCAGTGAGAGTTGAAGCCTGGGCATCTGTAAGCCATACTAACAAAACTGGAATTTATAATGAAGGTAGTAGAGAATACTGAAAGATTTTTAAATATGTCAGTGATCAAGATCAGGTTGATGTGCTGCACATCTTGTGGGCAGTATGAAGAATGGATTAGAGGAGGTCAAACTTACAAGATACAAGAGACAAGCATTTGTAAGGAAATGGAGGAGATTAATCCTCTAGCAGCAGTTCTGAGAATCCAGCTGGGAAAGAACACTGCTTTACTTGGGAAAATGGTCTGCGAAAACATTTTTGAGGGCCTTTGGGCCAACTGACCCCTGGGCCTTACCCTGATGATCTGCTTTGCATGAATTAAACGAAGGAAAAGAACAAATGGGTCAGGATTTGAAGAATGTGGCCCTTGGAAAGAAATGGAGGAAACTCCAGAAGAGAGAGCAAATGGGACTCTTGAATACTCTATCCTCTTTCCCCTGGTGTATTTTCAACTGCTGTGCTCTCACCTGCAATAGATGATTATTTCCTGTGACTCCAAGATCTGAAATGAAGTCAACCTTCACTATGAAAGTTTTCATTCGATGTAAAATTTTTGTGAAGTGAGATAAGAAATGCAAAACTGAAAGAGACCCTGAGTTCTGAATCAAAGCCAGCATGGAAAGAAAAAAACATGGCACTAATGTACACTGGAGACAGAGAAGAGAACTCAAAAACCAACCGTGTCACACAGAGTTGGGGGAAAATAATGCTGGCCCAAATTAAGGCTGAAACAGGAACTATGGAGAGAAAGGTGTAGAATTTAAAACAGCTGAAAAGTACAATCAATTAACGCTAGTGACACTGGGTTTCAAATTTTGTAGTCTGCACGATTACTGTCATTCACCAAGAAAAAAAAAAATAGGACAAGAACAAATCAAGAGGCAGGAATATTAAGGTTAATCTTGAATCTATTAAATATAAAGCATATAACCGACATCAGATGAAACTGCTAGCAGACTGTTAAATACACATCTGTACATCATGAAAGAGGCTTGAGCAGGAGGTAGAGACTTTGGAGTCATTATTTCTAAGTGATGGTTGAAGTTGACCTTAGTTTCACAGTGTGATAAAAATGTAGAATATGTTAGAAAAAAGTAATTCTTAGTAGCAGAAATCTCTTCTTCACAGGTAGTATATCTTATATGTAAGGATAATGGAGATCATAGTAAGTAGGGGCAGGGAGAAACATGAACATGTAAATGTATAAACAAGCACAAAACAACAAACTATGCTATATATTCCATATACACAGTAGATAAGTATAAGTACTACAGGTAGTAACACTATACTAAGGATAATAAATGTCTTTTCTGGGGTGCCTGGGGGGCTCAGTGGATTAAGTCTCTGCCTTCAGCTCAGGCCATGATCCCAGGGTCTTGGGATCGGGCCCCACATCAGGCTCTCTGCTCAGCAGGGAGCCTGCTTCCTCCTCTCTCCTTCTCTGCCTGCCTCTCTGCCTACTTGTGATCTCTGTCAAATAAATAAATAAATAAATATTAAAAATAAATAAACAAATGTTTTTTCTTTGCAAATAATAAGACAATGTAAAACCAAACATGATTCTGTTAAATAGCCCAATTGGAACTGGGAGCTATTCTGGGTCCTTTAAATAGAGGAGATCTGTCTGAAATCGTAGACACACAGGTTAATATCTCACCCATGGGTCTCTTAGATTCCTATTTCTCTTATCTAACTATATATATTTTTTAAATATAAGACACCACTGATGGAAAGACACATTTTATGTACCCCTTTAAAAGGAAAGCAAAATTAGTGCCAATCTAAGACATAATGGTAAAAATATCTTCATTATGAACACATCATCGGAGATATTAAAATGGACAATAATGTGAATCTTCAAGTCAATGAAATATGTTACTAAGAAGAACCTCCATTTCTATTTTCCTTTGAATATTTTTTTACTATTATTTTCCCCCTGATCTATGAAAACTGTAACTGAGGGAGCAGACCCAAGTTACTCCTAATACCAAGATTTCCCCCCTCAAAAAGCCCAGATCTTTCAGTTTCTATGAGCAATATTTAAGTAGCATACAAAATCTTATAAGAAGACAATAGAACAGTATGTTCTGGTCTCTTAGTCTTCTTTAAATATGGACAAATCTATAACTGGTTTAATCCATCACTCAGATAATCTTCTTATATATCCCGTTATTTTTAGGATGTTGAGAATAGGTCGTACTTGTAAGGAAGTTTTAAAATATTTTAGTTTGGGAAAGATTGCCTCTTCCTATCTAATTGAGCCTTAGGCTGAAAACACCATTGTCTTCTTACCCAAAATATCCTGCCTAAAACAAAGGTATCAGGAAATTTGGTAGTTTGGTTAACAACTACATATCTGGTTCGGAGGGTTGTTCAGAATGGGGATGGAATCAATATTCTTGTTTAATCTGGGCACTCTTGACTCCTGGCTGAGAGTGGACAACAAACCCAGATCAGAATCTTTCTTTTACTTTGTGTTTCAGACTTCAGATGTGTCATCTCTAGAATCTTAAGTGATGTTACACTCTGCCGCTCCATCAAATGATCCGGCAAAGAAAAGGTCACCCAGTGGGGGGGGAGGGGGGAGAATCTGACTTTCATGGATGATGAGATGATGACTTGATATGTGATTGTGACATCTCAAAACAATCATCAAGATCTGGATTGATCATGCCTCCAGTTAAAAATAGTCTATCCTTCCTTTCCTTAGTGGGGAGACTGCAACCCCAAACAGGTGACTGCCTACATGAACATCATTATACTATTTGTTTGTCTTTATTGAAATAACTTAACTATTTCAAGTAATGTTATTGCTCATCATATGGATTTCCCAAAAGCCCCATCAGTTCTTTAATAGAAAGCATCAACAGAGATGATGCCCTAAGAATCATTAAACCTTCCACCTTAAAATCCTTGTCATGCTGCTTCCACCAATTCTACACTCCTAAACTAACATATCATGATTTTTACCCCATCCTGACTAAATCCCTAAATTGAAAGATTTGCCTTAAATCAAATTTAAAAACCTCAATAAATCCTAATCTGTTCATCCCCTTCCAAAAAACAATTAATGTTCAGTGGAGGTGGCGTTTTTCCCTCGTGAAGTCTTGTCAAATCGTTGGGGAGCCAGCATGTGAAACTAGTATCACAGTACCACTCAAACCTACTAATTACTTAGACAAATCTTGGTCTTATTTAAGTCATCCAAGCATACTAAGATGTCTGGTTATAGAAAAGGTGGTCCTCACAAGAATAAGAGTTCCCCAATTCCACTGTAAACTTGGAAATTTTGATTAATAAGATGGGAATCAGAATATAAATAAAAGGAGTATGATGCTACAGAAAACCTGATAAAACGATGCTATTAACATTTTATATCCAAGAAATAGAAACTTTAATTTGTTTAAAAACAATAAATTGTTTTTAGTGTGTACAATCACAATTTGTTGTAATAGTGTGAATGTTCATTATTTCTCTCTTTTCTGCCTCAGGCACTGTAGAAAATTGTGTTTCATGTCAGTGGTTATTTTTCTTATTGGTGAACAATTTTAAATACATAAATATTCTATTTCTTCAGAAGAAAGACCAGCATTTGCTTTCTTAATTACTTGTTGGTTTTGACAGTGACAGCTGATGTTGTTGGTATTATTTAAGCAACTGTATGGAGATGTCACCACGTAATTGTAAGAGGCCATGAAATTTTATATTGAGACACATATTTTCTTTCTAATTGCTACAAGAAAACCATGCTGAATGAAAGAAATATTTTCCTTTGACTGTATCCTCTAATGAACTTGGACCACTGAGTGCCCTTTTGCACTGCCGAAGACAGTTTATAACAGTATGAAATGCTACAATAGCAGGTTACAAGTAAATTCTATGACTTCATTAAAATTGTTGTCATTTAATATTAAATTAGGTCAGAATGTGTAAACATTTTACAGCTACAGTTGATTAGATTTTGAAAACTCTTCCATCTGAAAGCTCTTAGTACCAAAGCAATCCTCCTAAAGTATAGGATAGTATGAAAGGCAAAACAGCCAGAGGCACTTTTAAATCCACAAATACAAATGATTTACTCTGTTGGCAGCTATAATAAGAAATAAAATAATTAACTGCAATTGTGTGTATGGAGCTGGTCAACTTCTTAACAACAGGCCTGTTTCTACTACAGACTAACTGAATGACCTTGAACAAGACCTTTACAACTCTGAACATTCATGGGAAGCAGAAGCAGCAGGGCCTCTACTTTTTAATAACTACTTTTTACATAAAGATTTTATTTATTTATTACAGAGAGAGAGAAAGAGCGTGTGCCCACGCACACATCAAAGGGGGAGGGGCAGAGGGAGAAGCAGACTCCCTGTTGAGCACAGAGCCCAATGTAGTATTCAATCCCAGGAACCTGAGATCATGACCTGAGCTAAACGTAGATGCTTAATCGTCTGAGCCACCCAGGTATCCTCTATTGCCTAATATCTGACATGCTCTTCCAGTTAGGGCCATTCTTCTGCCATTTAAGTACCCCATTTAACACAGTGAACTGAATATGGAAAATAATGCACCAGGTGGATGTCGTATTTTGAATAAGTTGATATTTGAAAAATGGGAATTGAAAACTATCCAGTTAATGAATTAATCAACTGGTAGATTAATGAACTGATCAAAACAGGTAAAAACTATTAAATTATTGAATAGCTGAACTAATAAAACTATTAAATAATAAAGCTATTAAAATATTGAAATGTCTATCCTGAAAATAAGGGTTACTGCTAACTGAATAGTCTATGGTAATGTACTATCATGATCTCTATACCCTACTGACAGACCATAAATTATTACATTTTCAATGATGACAGTTAACAAACCTTTTCACACAACTCTTTTTATATCTAGTTAGTCACTTGCAAGAACTTGGGGAAGGAATATGGGGAAAATATAAAAATTAAATATGAAGTATTATAAAATATATTCAAATTTTTAGAATATTCAATCTATATGAAATAGTATTTTCAGATAGTAAAAAAGTTTATGAAGAACTGAGGAAATTTTCCTCTTAACATTTTAAAGGTTAAAGAGAAACTATCCAGGTAGATAAAGTTCCAAAGTGAACGATATAGTTGTCCATCTTATCAGAGTATGCAGAATACACATTTTTCTTGACTATTCAGGGCTAATGTTATTTATTTATTTATTTATTTATTTGACAGGCAGAGATCACAAGTAGGCAGAGAGAGAAAGCAGGAAGCAGGCCCCAGGCAGCACAAAGAGCCCGATGCGGGGCTCGATCCCAGGACCCTGGGATCATGACCTGAGCCGAAGGCAGAGAATTTAACCCACTGAGCCACCCAAGCACCCCAGGGCTAATGTTAATTTTTAAAAATGCAGTGAAGTAATAAGACTTAATACAGTAATGCCTTATGACCTACTGAAACAGAAGGAGATGTTGTTCCTACATTAAATGGACCCACATTGTTATGTTTTACAACTGTCTACTTTTGAAAGCTCTTTGCCTCTTCTCTTGTTTTTTGGATAGTATTCCTTATTTTTCACCACGTTCAGCACATTTGGTTGAAACAACACTCTTACTCCTCTTCTAAGACATTACTAAGATTTTCAGCAGCTTTGGGAAGTATATAACTGAATATACTGATATTGTAAAATTAGAAGCAGTGAAGTCTAGAAAGATAGTGAAAAGAACCTGTCATTTAACATTAAGATCTGGATTAATATTGGCTGCGTGAACTTCAGTAAGTTTTTAAGAACAGAGTATTTCCTTCTTCCACCGTACTTGGGATATATTAACACCTATTTCAGAGTGTTATTGTGATAATTTGATGAGATATCATATATGAAATCCCTTGTAAACGGTAAAGCTGAATACAAATTATAGGACAGGGCTCCTACCATCATTATCAGAACAAGACTGCCATCTAATGGTCACTAAGCAGATAACAGATACTTAACCTCCGAAGCATAAATGAAAAGTGCAATAGCTCCAGCAGATGAAACCCATGCGTGAAATGACAACTAATGTTAAAACTGCATCCTTACTACAGTATTACCCCAACAGTGTATTCCGAGAAAACATTTCACACCTTTGTTGGAACTTCTCTTTCTGAAAACTAAACATCATTGAGAGCTTTGTAGAGTGAAAAGAGTAGGTAGGCATCAATTCACAACAGTGTAATTTAAACCTTAGTTCTGTCACTTACTAGTTCTCTGACCTTGGATCAAAAACAAGCCCCTTCTGGGTCTCTGCTCCTTCATTTATGAAGTGAAAATGGTAATACTTTCCAGAGAATTGTTAGGATTGAAAGTAATAATCCAAAGAGTTTACAAATTAGAGCTTAAAAGCAGAGCAAAACAAGAAACAGCTAAGTTCTCAACCAATGCTTGAAACAATGCTGCTTCAGTAAATAAATACAAGTTAATTTCAGTTTCCTGCATGAAGTCAAAGGCAAATCTATACAAGTGGTGCTAACAACTAGAAAAGTTAACAAAAAGACAGCCAGTTTGTTTGTTTTTTATAAGATGGGGGCACCTAGCAGGAGGAACCTAGGGTCATCTTGTCCCACTAACACAACTAGGTAACTATGAAATCATCCTAAATACCCAAGAAACCAATCTGAAGACTGACAGAACAAACTCCACAACTAAAGGGAGAAATGAGGCCACACTGAGGAAAGAAGGAGTGTAGAGATGTGCTTCAGGGGAGAAAGAGAGTGTGGGTGCTACAGAGGGGAGGGAGCTGTGGCCATGCACAAGGATGAGAGAAAGAGGAACACACAGGGGAATGCACAAGGAACATATTCCCCCATGGCCATTGGCTTGGAAAGTGAAAAAGGGCTGAATTTCATGAGTTCTTGCAACCAGCAGGACTTAAAATGTGGAGCTTTAAAGGTCAGCAGGCTTGGCTAGAAGTCTGACAGAAAACCCGGGGCAGACACTGAAGTATTTCTGGAGCACACAGGTGGGAGATTATTCACTCTTCTCAGGTGGTGTCCACGAAAGACATCAGTTCACTGAGATACCTCTCTGCGAACAAAGGATTGGGCCAGCACCACTGTCCTCCTACACCCTTCAGCATAAACACAGAGCCACCAGAGGGGAGCAGTGCAGCACCAACAGTGAATGCCAGACTTGCTTACACCAAGACGCAGCTCTCTGCACTCCCAAGGCACTGCCCTTCTAAGTCAAGCCTGCTTCAGTCCCAGTGTGATGGCCGCCTTCCCCAGAAGACTAGCACAAAGCTCTGTCTATACCTTGTCTCTGACCAGAGAGAACAAACACTGCTCAAAGCAGGCAAGGAGAGCCTCTACAGAAAACTAGCCCAAAGGACAGAGCAGCCAAAACACAACAGCACAGCACATGCAGCACACACTGGAAACACTCCCTGAAGTCCCAGACCCTGGGCATTACATGACCTCTTGTTCACAAGGCCACTACTTTCAGGGGCAGGGAACATAACTGGCTTTTTTTTTTTCTTTTCTTTTTTAAGATTTTTTTTTATGCATTTGACAGAGCACAAAAGCAAGGGCAGAGGAAAAGGGAGAGGTAGAGCAGGCTCTGGGCTGAGCGGAGAGCCCAATGCGGGGTTGGATCCCAGGACCCCAGGATCATGACCTGAACCAAAGGACTGAGCCATCCAGGCACCCTGTAATTGGCTTTCCTAACACAGAGAGAAGGCTGAGACTTAGACAAATGCCAAGGTGGAGGAATTCATCCCCAACAACAGAAGAAAATAAGGCCACCAGCAGAGATCTAAGCAAGAGAGATAGAAGTAGCATGCCTGATGGAGAATTTAAAGCAACAATCATAAAGACACTCACTGGGCTTGAGAAAAGAAGACATCATGGAGACCCTTACCACAGAAATGAAAGAGTTAAAAAAAGAATCAATCAAAGATGAAGAATGCAATAAATGAGACCAAAACAGGCTTGATGCAACAAACACAAGGCTAGAAGCAGAGGAATGAATTTGTTGCCTACAAGACAAAATAATGGAAAATAATAAAGCTGAAGAAAAGAGAGAAAGAGGAATTATGCAACATGAGAACAGACTTGGGGAACTCAGTGACTCCGTCATATGTAACAACATTCATATTATAGGAATCCCAGAAGAAAAAGTGAGAGAAAAGTGGGCAGAAAAATTATTTGGAAAAGTAAGAGCTAAAAGAATCCCCTAATCTGGGGAAGGAAACAGACATCCAGACCCAGGTAGCACAGAGAACTACCATCAAAATCAACAAAAGCAGGCTAACACCAAGACATATTATAATTAAATTTACAAAATACAGTGATAAAGAAAAAAATCTTAAAAGCAGCAAGACAAAAGAAGTCCTTAACTTACAAGAAAAAAACCCACAAGGCTGGCTGGAGATTTCTCAAACAGAAACTTGGCAAGCCAAAAGGGAGTTCCATGATATATATTTAGAATGCTGAATGGGAAAAATGGGCAGTCAGGAACACTCTCTCTGGCAAGGCTGTCATTCAGAGGAGAGATAAAGAGTTTTCCAGAAAAACAAAAATTAAAGGAGTTCATGACCACCAAACCAGCCTTGCAAGAAATATTAAAGGGACTCTCTGAGTGGAAAGGAGACCAAAAGTGACAAAGACAAGAAAGAATCAGAAAAATCTTCAGAAACAATGACAAAACAAGTAATAAAATGGCAATAAATATATATCTATCAATAATTACTTTGAATGTAAATGGACTAAATGCTCCAATCAAAAGACAGAGGTGTCAGAATGGATAAAAAAAGAAGAAGAAAAAAAAGACATCTATATACTACCTACAACATACTCATTTCTGACCTAAGGGCATCTGCAGATCAAAAGTGAGAGGGTGGAGAAATCTTTATCATGCAAATGGATGTCAAAAAAAAGCCAGACTTGCAATACTTTATTGGACAAACTAGACTGTTTTGTTCTTATATTCTTTTTATCCTGCTTTGGTATCAGGGTAATAATAGCCTCATAGAATGATTTTGAAAATGTTCTCTCCCTCTATTCCATTATTTGAATGGTTTTGATAAAAGACTGTCATTAATTATTTTTTAAAATGTTTGGTAGAATTCATCAATGAAACCTTACAGTCTTGGGCTTTTCTGAGCTGGGAGATTTTTTTTTTTTTAAGATTTTATTTATTTGACAGAGAGATCACAAGTAGGCATAGAAGCAGGCAGAGAGAAAGAGGGGGAAGCAGGCTCCTCACTGAGCAGAGAGCCCTATATGCAGGGCTGGATTCCAGGACCCTGAGATGATGGCCTGACCCAAAGGCAGAGGCTTAACCCACTGAGCCACCCAGGTATCTCGAACTGGCGATTTTTAATTTCTAATTCAACCTGCATTCTTGTTACTGGTCTAAGAAGATTTCCTATCTCTTGGAATCAAGATTCATGATTGAATCTTAGTGAGTTGTACAGTTTTAGGAATTATCTGGTATTTTTTTCTATGTTATCTGCTTTATTATATAATTGTTCATAGCGATCTGTAATCATACTATGTATTTCTATGGTATCTGTTGTACTGTTTTCTCTTCCATTTCTCATTTTGGTTTTTGAGCCATCTAGTTTTGTTTTGTTTTTTTCTTAGTTAATGTAGTTAAATCATTGCCAATTTTGTTTATTTATTATTTATTTATTTATTTTTGGAAAAACTTGGTCCTTATTTTCAGTGTTATGCTATTATTTATTCTGGTCTCTATTTATTTATTTATTTCTGATTTTATTTCTTCCTCTACTAAATTTCAGATAAATTTCTTCTTTTTCTAGTTCCAGTAGTGTAATACTGTTTAACTTTTCTTCTTAATACAAATACTTATAGCATAAATTTCACCCTAACATCTACTTTCGCTAAATCCTATAGGTTTAAGAATATTGAGTTTTCCCTTTTTTTGTTGTTTTGAGACATATTTTGATTTTTTGTTTATTTGGCCCATTGCTTAGGTAGCAGTACATTGTTTAAAATTTACATATTAAATATTTAATATTTACATTGTAGAAGGAGTGTGATATATCCATAAGATGAAATACTGATAAGATCATAAAGAAGGAATGAAGTACTGATACACACACACACACACACACATATGCTACATCATGAATAAACCTTGAAAAACATTATGCTCAGCAAAGGAAACCCATCACAGAAGACCAATATTGTATGATTCTGTGGATATAAAATGTCCAGAAGAGACAAATCTTCACAAACAGAAAGTGGCTTAGTGATTACTTGGGGTTAGAAGTCTGTTGAGTGATGAGTCACTGCTAATGGGTACAAGTCCCTTTCAGCATAACAAAAATGTTCTAACCTTACATTGTGACGATAGAAGCACAATGCTGCAAATATATTAAAACCAGTGAACTGCATAACTTAAATGGTATGTGAACTACATCTCAATTTTTTTTTTTTATTTTCAAAAAGAAGTGGTCAACTACAATGGGAAAGAAATGAAAAAATGTCAAATCAAATTAAATATTTTTGGGGAATACTAAAAAAAAGAGAGACAGTTTTAAACAAAAGTTTCTGTGTACTTGTGTTTTTAAAACTGTGTATGAATTAATTTTATTAGTCAAAATTATTAACACAGGGCACATGGGTGGCTCAATCAGTTAAGCGTCTACCTTCAGCTCAGGTCATGATCCCAGGGTTCTGGAATTGAGCCCCACATCAGGCTCCCTGCTTTAGCCAGGAGCCTGCCTCTGCCTTTCCCTCTGCTTGTGCTCTTTCTCACTTGTGCTCTCTCTCAAATAAATAAATAAAATCTTTCAAAAAAAATTATTAACACAGGGCCTTCAGAGTTAGAAAAACTTTGGGCCCAGATGAGACATCTACTTGGCTGTAGTATTTTATTATTCAAAGCTTCAATTTTCTTCAATGTAGAAGAATTATTTACCTCATTGAACTGGTACACAAACTCAATAAGTATTATTTATTATTCTTTTATTTAATATGATTGTGTAAGTTTGGAAATACACGATAATCACAAAATCAACTGCATGTGTTGTGGCATTCTGCACTTAAAATTTGAGAAATACTATACTTAAAAATAGGGTTGAGATCTTCTACTAATAGAGACTGGAAAAAAAAAAATCACCAAAGTCAGCAAGATTGGGTTCCTATTAATCCTCAGGAATATCTTATCTTATCATGCATACTATAAAAGATAGTATTAGCTATAGTTATTAAAAAATATTATATGCCAGATGTGATATAGACATTCTAATATACTTTAATTTACTATTCCTCAAAACAAACTTATGAGGTACATACTTTTATTGCCCCCATTTTCAGATAAAAAAAGGAAAATGGAGATTAAATAATTTGTTCAAGTTTACACAGCCTGGTTGGTAGCTGAGATTTGTCTAACTCCAGAGTTCAGATTTGTAGCTACTATGTTATATTTCCAAAGTTAAGTGTCACTTATTTCTCAGCTTTATAAAATGACACTCAAGATAGCTTACACATATTTTCTGACCCAGACTTATCAAAGCTTGTAAAAACTTATAGTTAATTTTTATAATTTTCCCTGTGTGAATGTTGTTGCAATTTGTACATTACCATTCATATTAGCAAAGCCACTAGGGTTTCATCTCAGCTCTGCTGTGCTAGTATCCATTAAAAATTAATAACAAAAATTACCACCTTAATTAATAGGCACAGGAGGAGTTCCTAACTCACTGTAGAATTTTATATTGCTTGTACATCAAACTCAAAATAATTTAGCAACTACCTAATTAATTCCTAATTGATATCATTGGGCCATTACTTCTTCATTTGCATCTGGACATATACCAAGAGATACTGCCCTAGGTGTTTTTATATATAACGTCCAAAATAACCAGCAAAAATAAAATAAAATTTCTTCACCCACTCATCCAAATAACCATTGCATTGTTTTTACCAGAGAGTGATAAATAAAGAAAATATATTTTCAACTGAGTAACTTATCTGTAAACTACAAAGACCAAATTTAATACAAAGTAACAACTTGGCTTTCTCTCTGAACATTACAGATTTGGGTTAATAAGTTTTAAAATATTTAACACAAGAAATTTATTATTTCTCTTAGAATTACTATTTGAAGTATGTTGCGGTATTTTAGACACATGACTACTGTCTGGGAAAAAAATGTTTCCATGCATTTAAATGTATTGGTTTTAACACCAGGAAATGTACCACGTGTTATAAGCAAAGTGTCTCAATTAATTTTTGAATAATTAGTACTAAGAAAACATCACTTATTTTTTAAAGATTTATTTTAGAAAGAGAGAGAGTGAGCATATGCATGAGCAGTGAGGGAGGAGCAGAGGGAGAGAGAGAGGGAAAGAGATTCTTTAGCAGACTCCCTGCTAAGTGTGGAGCCTGAAGCAGGGCTTCATGTCAGGACCCTAAGATCGTGGGCCGAGATCAAGAGTCAAACGCTTAACCGATGGGGCATACTTTAAAACAATATATTATCATGATGAAGCATTAAGACATTAAGGACTATAAAAAATACCAATGATTGGGAAAACTCTATGACGAGGAATTTAAGATGTCAAGAGGAATAACCAACTTCTACTGGCCTCCTATTTTATTCTAGGCAACTAGGAAAGGCACTTTGCATATAAATATGTCTCCTACATAGGATGATATTTGAGATAGTTTTATTGTCATTTTACAAATTTAAAAAATTGCTTAAAAAAATCCAGTCATTTGCCCAAGGCCACTGTGGTACAGCTGGAATGCTAACTTGGATATGTCTGTCTCTAAAGTGCCTATTCTCTTTGATACTAATTTGTCATTTCTTTAATTAGAATGGATCTTTAAGATGCAATCTCAGAGGGTTATTGTGAGCATTAACTTGAGACAGCTTAGGAAAAGAGCATAGCTCATTATAGACATTTAGTTTTCCTTTCCATCAACTTGAATTTCCAGCTACTACTTGCTAAAATTGATGCACCACCAACTTCTATTAGCCAAGAAAAGAATTGGGAAAATGGCATTTTAATGAATATGTTCCAAACAGGTTAACACCAAAATGTGTTTTAACTTTATTTAATTAATTATGATGCTTCACTGTCAAATTAGTCAGGGGCATGTTTTGTATCATTATTTGAAAATAATACTACAAACAGTCCAAATAGAAATATGACCTTGTTCTAGTCTACTATGGAAAAGAATAGCTAAAGACGAAATGTTCCAAAAGCAAAACTCGAAGTCTTATTCTTATTTCTTTATCAAACACTATGCACTGTCCAATATTTAACTGGCATTATGATAACAACTATTTGTAGAAAAGTTACCTTATTTAGTCACATAAAGGTAACATCTTGCCAACAGTTCATTTTGGTGGACTTCTCAAGCAGTAACATTGCTTAATGTTAGATATTCTACTGGACTTGATGACAATTACCTTAAAGTAAGGTGAGGAAAATGATTGACAACGTCGACTTCAACTCTTTTCAATGTTAAAATTACCCAAAGAATGTTAATATGTACAAGGAACTGAATTTTATTTTTGGACTAAGCAAGATCCTCATAAAATTCCTACTTTTTGCTACACTGTTATTTCAACATTTAGAACTGCTACTACTGAATTGGTAGCAAGATGCCACCAGCTTGTACTAAAAGGAGTTTCTGAAGAAATTGTTCTTGATATCAATCATTTATACTTTATAAAGACGTGAGCAAAATAACTTTCAGTTCTTAGTAACAAAAATTCTTTATTTAATAAAACGCATTGACTGGTTGACTGAATGATTGATGGCATATATTTTTAATCATGCAACTGGTTGAGTTTCCTTCTTCACATATGTTAGGAAAGCACTCCCAAGTAATACTTCCTGCTCACTATACTGATACTAGTATATGTCTTGTTTGCCAACCTCACCTGTAGTTCCATCTTATTTTTCGTATCTTTTTTACCATTATTCTATTTTCCTTGAGTGATTATTACTTTGCAAGATGTTTAAATGAATAGACAAAAACATCCTTCACACAAACATGTAAAACCACATGAAAAATAAGGAAAAATAATACTGCCGGTATTTCTCGTCTCACAGAATGTATAGTTCATAACACGTGTTTCACTGTAAGGAAAATTTTTTAAGATTTTTATTTATTTATTTGAGAGAAAGAGAGAGAGCACAAGTTGGGGGAGCAGGGGCAAAGGGAGAAGGAAAAGCAGACTCCCCACTGAGCAGGGAGCCTGATGCAGGCCTAGAACTCAGAACCTGAGGATCATGACCTGAGCTGAGGGTAGACGCTTAACTGATTGAGTTACCCAGGTGCCCCTGTAAGGAAAATTTTATGGTCATTTATTTGGGTCTTTGAAATATTAAATGCTAGTAAATTTTGTTTGTACTTTTTTTTTCCCAAAAAAATACTACTGAGGTATATCTAACTAACATCACTACTAAAATCTTGAGTGATTCGATTTGTGGCAAAAACAACATCATACCAATGAATAAGAAAGTGAAGAGAAATATAGAAAGTGAGAAGAATCACAAATATATTTTTTAATTTATCAAGGTATAAAAGACAGCATCTCATTTTTTTTAATCAAAACTGTGTTTGGTCATGTATGCATTATAAATGATTTACTATGTAAAGAAGCAATAAATATAATATTTTACCACAGGGGAAATGAATGTCTAGCATTTAACAAATTGATAATCCTGTATTTGAAACATGATGCATATTAATTATTAAAAATATTATCCAGAAAAGTAATTTAAGCATTTATTCAAGAAAAACATGATTAAAGACACCTGGAGGGCTTATCCATAGGATTTTTAATCTAAAAGCTTAGCTTTTATATTAGAATTTACAAAGATAAAATTAGATAATGCCAAGATCAAAGTAAATTATTCAGAATAGTTGTTTTTATTTTTTTCTGCTTAAGGCAGAACTTTCTGAGAACTCACTTTGAATTCATATACCTTTCCCTCATTGAAATTGTCCTTTCTTACTTTCAATAATAATAATATTCACTTACTGCACTATAAAGCAGATACTCATCTGTACTATTATTTGTACTACCTCTCCCTTTAGAAAAGGAGTGTGTTAATTTAGGACTCCATAGAAACATTTATATATTAAAAGGATTTGTGGAACTTTACTCAAATTGTCTACAGCACTGGTTAAAAACAAACTTTAAAATCTATCTGTAAACTTACAATTCACCTTTAGATGAAAATACGGATAGCAAAGAATGGGAAAAAAGCATATTAAAAGATGTCCAAAATTATTGTGACCGCAATAATGAATAGCCATCTTTACCAAGGTAGGCATAGTCGTAAGTGTGTAATTTTCAACATGATGAGATACCTAGATACACATTTAATTGTGAAAATATGTGGGCATTTCTATGACAAAGACATTGAGCCACACAACTCAAATTCTATTTTTTCTGCTTTGTTTGTGCTATACTGATATTTTAATTCCCTAGTTGATATATTTCAGCTCATATCCCTTAACTACAAGTAGCACATCAACAAACAATGATTCATATTATATGAATATTAACTATCTACACTTATTATGCATTCTATTTTGATTAGAATGCCTTTTGTATGTTAAATCACTCAGTATGAGCAATGTCCAATGTATACATGTTGAAAGAAATGTCTTTTTATAAAAATCACCTTGGCCATTATATTAAGTCTTTCTGTAAATTGCTATAAATCTTTGCCCTAATAAGACTCTAGAACCAAAAACTAAAATGTTTTACCCTAAAAAACTTTTTTAAAACCCCCACTGATTTTTAGTAATGTAAGTAATAGAATCTAATGGTATCATTATTTCAGTTTTCAGACTTTTAAAAATAACTTTTATTTAAACCATCATTTTAAAATGGTTAGCATTAATGAGCTTTTCATCAATATCAATTATCAATAATGAGCTTCTTATATTTTGAGAAGACCTTTAATTATGTTGTTTAATAAAAATATAAATTGCATAAAACCTATTCAATCAGAAATTCTTCTTTCGGAGCTAACATGCATAAACAGATGTTGTGGCTTTTTTCAAAGCCTATAATGTGCCATCCACTGTGAAACAGGTTTTCAAAATACATTTTATTAAGTAACATTAAACAAACTCAAGTCACTCTAAGGAATATTTCATATATCAGAATTGTACATCAGGTAGGCAAAGTGAGGTCATTTACCTAATGAAAAATTTAGTTAACTCAGTTGATTCAAGAGGTATTCCAGTTTTGGCTTCAATCAAGATCTACATCCTGAAGTAGACCTGGGAGATGTACAGTTTTTAGCATATCATCTTTTTCCTTACAATAAACTAACGAAGTACATAGCACCCATTACTTTATAAAAATGAAATTAAAGTTTAAAAATGCTTGTTTCTGCTCCCAAATAAGTTGAACTAAGTCTTTATTTTTAAGTCACCCTTTGCTCTTCATCATGAGTGCCTACCAAACATAACTGAGATTGCTACATTATCTGTAATTCTTTTAAATTAATACCTGGTTTTATGTTTTTTATTGTGAAAATCTTTAAAAATTCAAAAATAAGAAAATATTACAATTAATGCATGAACCTCTTACCCCAAACACCTGTTGCTCAGCTTTGAAAATTTTCAACAACTTTCCAATTTTCTTTCATCTATTTCCTCTTCCATACTTGTTGGTAAAGTAAATGTCATTTATCATACTGTTTGAACCACATGACTCTCTAAACTTTTCTTTAAAAAAAAAAAAACAAAAATATTCAATACCCAACAAAATAAATAATTCTGTAATAATTTAGTCATTTCTCAAATTCCTCTGACTGACCCAGAAATATATTTTATAGTGTTTTAAGTTTTTCAAATGTGCCAACAAAGATGTCATACAGCATTTGCCTCTTTTAATCTATAATAGCGCTCTTTTTTTTTTTGACAGAGAAAGAGATCACAAGTTGGCAGAGAGGCAGGCAGAGACAGAGAGTGGGGGAAGCAGGCCCTGCTGAGCAGAGAGCCTGAATGTGGGGCTCGATCCCAGGACCCTGGGATCATGACCCAAGCTGAAGGCAGAGGCCTTAAACCACTGAGCCACCCAGGAGCCCCCCCACCCCTTTTTATCATGCCATTTATTTGCTTAAGGAACCAGACCATTATCCTGTAAAATTCCTCACATTCTGTATTTGGTTGCTGGATTCCCTCTCTCCTCATCCCAATATTTCCTGTAAAATCACAATTTAATCAAGAGAACTGAACAGATTTAAGTACATGTAGGCAGGAGTGGCAGTGCTGTGTACTTCTCCAGGCACTGCATTAAGAGGGAAAAATGTCTAGCTGTTACAATTTTAGTGATGTTAGTGATCACTGGATTTAGGTATTGCCAGTCTAACCCAAAATTGCAAAGTTCTCCATCAACAACATACCCTTACAGCCACACCAGGGCACATAGAGACATCTTATCCTTTTAATGACTGCTTAGTATACCATTGTACATTCAACAAATGTCCTGTTGAAGAACATTTGAGTGTTTCCAATATTTCATAATTATAAATATCTTACAATGAATAGATATTTGGATGTACTATTTTGTATATTTCCAGTGTTTTATGATTAAATTTCCAGAAGTTGGATAATTGAATCTAAAGGTAAATGCGTATATAGTCTTGTTAAATATTGACAATTTCCCTCAAAACGTGTGTAAATCCTTATTATATGTAATTCTTCTAAAATAAATATGCATGAATGACAAAACTGTATAATGTATCTGCACAAAAATGAGAAAAAAATCTCCATCTTTAAAAGACTGTCAAATCAATTGCAACAAGAATGTTTTAAAAAATGATTATCCTAAATTTGTATTTAACTGGAAAAAAATTTAAAGTAACTTCTTTGGATATTACCCTATAATGCAGAATAATAAAATATAAACATTGTGAAATGTAAAATATAAACACTGCCTTCCTTTGACAATTCTTAATGTGATATTATCTATAATAGAAAAATACTGCATAAACAAAAAAAATCATCATAAAATATTAGAACTGGAGGAGGAGGAGTCAAGATGGCAGAGAAGTAGGAGGCTGAGACAACATCAGGCAGCAGGAGATCAGCTAGATAGCCTATCAAACCATTCCGAATATCTACGAATCCAACAGGAGATCGAAGAGAAGAACAACAATTCTAGAAACAGAAAATCGACCACTTTCTAAAAGGTAGGACCAGTGGAGAAGTGAATCCAACGCGATGGGAAGATAGACCCCGGGGGGAGGGGCCGGCTCCCGACAAGCGGCGGAACAACGGAGCACAAAATCAGGACTTTTAAAAGTCTGCTCCACGGAGGGACATCGCTCCACAGGCTAAACTGGGGTAAAGACCTTGCGGGGACAGCATGGACTCAGGTCCTGCGGGGTCACAGAAGGATAAGGGGTGTCTGAGTGTCACAGAGCTCACAGGTTTTAGAGCAGGGAAGCCGGCTACAGAGACAGAGCTGAGGAGTGAGCTCTCAACTTGGGAATACCTAGAACTGTAATCTGTGACATGGGCTGGTGTTCTGTGCGCGGGGTCCCCACAAGATGCAGGGAGACTCTGACTTGGGAGAGCCCAGGGATCTGTGAGGTTCGGAGACTCCAGGTGGGACTCTGCCAGAGACAGAGACACTTGGTCACAGGCTGGGAGACCTCAGAGCGCAACCAGAGGCCAGTGAGACGGGACTGACTGCGTGCGATTTTCTCCAAGCGCGGCTGGAGGCTGGGGAGATGGGAGTGATTAAGCACTTTTCCCTGAAGGCGCACTGAAGACTGGGGCCCCGAGCGCTCAGCTCCTCTGAGCCGGAGATTGGCCATTTTCATTCCCGTCCTCCAGAACTCTACGGAAAGCGTTCAGGGAACAAAAGCCCCCGAGAGCAAACCTAAGGATTACTTAGCCTGGCCCCTGGTAAGGGCGGTGCAATTCCGCCTGGGGCAGAGACACTTGAAAATCACTACAACAGGCCCCTCTCCCAGAAGATCAACAAGAAATCCAGCCAAGACCAAGTTCATTTAACAAGGAGAACAGCAGATATTCCAGAGGAGGAGAAAGCAAAGCATGGAATTCTTGGCTTTCTCCCCATGAATCTTTAGTCTTGCAAAGTTAATTTTTTTAAATTTTTTTTCATCTTCTAATTTTTTTTAACTTTTACCCTTTCCTCTTTTAACGTTGTTTTTTAACTAGTTTATCTTAAGAACTTTCTTTAAAAAAAAAATCTTTTTTGAACCTTTATTATTATAGTCATATTTTATCCTTCATTGTATCTAACTTTATTCTTTGCATAAACATAGGGTCTTTTTTTCTTCTTAAAAATTTGGGGAACAACTTCTTCTAACAGATCAAAATACACCCCAAATCTATTACCGGGCTTGATCTAGTCTCCAGCCCAAGGAAGTTCTCTCCACTTTTTAAAAATTTTATTTTATTCTCCCTACCAACTTACCTTATCAACTCCTTTGTTAAAAAAAAAAATTTTTTTTTATCTTTATAGTCATATTTCATCCCTTCATTGTGTTTACCCTTATATATGTTTTTCATTCATTAAAATTTTGGGAGGTAGTTTCTTCTAAGAGACCAAAATACTCCCAAAATTAAGTGGGTGACCCTGTTCTAGTCACCACTCTAATACATATATATATTTTTTTCTTTTTTTATATTTCTTTCTTTATTTGTGTTCTCTTTTTTTTTTTTTTTAATTTTCTTCTCTTTTCTGAACTTCTTTTTATCCCCTTTCTCCCCACCCCCCCCAATGATTTGGGGTCTCTTCTGATTTGGTTAAAGCACTGGGGTCTTTGCCACCCTGTTAGTATTACATTTACTCCTTCATATATTCTTATCTGGACAAAATGACAAGGCGGAAAAACTCACCACAAAAAAAAGAACAGGAGGCAGTACCGAAGGCTAGGGACCTAATCAATACAGACATTGGTAATATGTCAGATCTGGAATTCAGGACGACGATTCTCAAGGTTCTAGCTGGGCTCGAAAAAGGCATGGAAGATATTAGAGAAACCCTGTCCGGGGGAAATCAAACCCCTTTCTGGAGAAATAAAAGAACTAAAATCTAATCAAGTTGAAATAAAAAAAGCTATTGATGAGGTGCAATAAAAAATGGAGGCTCTTACTGCTAGGATAAATGAGGCAGAAGAAAGAATTAGTGATATAGAAGACCAAATGACAGAGAATAAAGAAGCTGAGCAAAAGAGAGACAAACAACTACTGGACCACGAAGGGAGAATTCAAGAGATAAGTGATACCATAAGAGGAAACAACATTAGAATAATTGGGATTCCAGTAGAAGAAGAAAGAGAAGAGGAGCAGAAGGTATACTGGAGAGAATTATTGTAGAGAATTTCCCTAATATAGCAAAGGGAACAAGAATCAAAATCCAGGAGGTGCAGAGAATCCCCTCAAAATCAATAGGAATCGGTCCACACCCCGCCATCTAATAGTAAAATTTACAAGTCTTGGCGACAAAGAGAAAATCCTGAAAGCAGCACGGGACAAGAAGTCTGTAACGTACAATGGTAAAAATATTAGATTGGCAGCAGACTTATCCACAGAGACCTGGCAGGCCAGAAAGAACTGGCATGATATATTCAGAGCACTAAACGAGAAAAACATGCAGCCAAGAATACTTTATCCAGCTAGGTTATCATTGAAAATAGACGGAGAGATAAAAAGCTTCCAGGACAAACAAAAACTGAAAGAATTTGTAAACACCAAACCAGCTCTACAGGAAATATTGAAAGGGGTCCTTTAAGCAAAGAGAGACCCTAAAAGTATTATCAGAAAGGAACAGAGACAATATACAGTATCAATCACCTTACAGGCAATACGATGGCACTAAATTCATCTCTCTCAATTGTTACCCTGAATGTAAATGGGCTAAATGCCCCAATCAAAAGACACAGGGTTTCAGAATGGATAAAAAAACAAAACCCATCAATATGCTGCCTACAAGAAACTCATTTTAGATCCGAAGACACTTCCAGATTCAAAGTAAGGGGGTGGAAAACAATTTACATGCTAATGGACATCAGAAGAAAGCTGGGGTGGCAATCCTTATATCAGATCAATTAGATTTTAAGCCAAAGACTATAATAAGAGATGAGGAAGGACACTACATCATACTCAAAGGGTCTGTCCAACAAGAAGATCTAGCAATTTTAAATATCTATGCCCCCAATATGGGAGCAGCCAACTACATAAACCAATTAATATCAAAATCAAAGAAACACATTGACAAGAATACAATAATAATAGGGGACTTTAACACGCCCCTCACTGAAAAAGATCAAGGAAATAAAGGTCTTAAATGACACACTGGAGCAGATGGACATCACAGATATATTCAGAACATTCTACCCCAAAGCAACAGAATAAACATTCTTCTCTAGTGCCCATGGAACATTCTCCAGAACAGATCACATCCTGGGTCATAAATCAGGTCTCAACCGATATCAAAAGATTTGGATCATTCCCTGCATATTTTCAGACCACAATGCCCTGAAGCTAGAACTCAATCACAAGAGGAAATGTGGAAAGAGCACAAATACATGGAGACTCAACAGCATCCTTCTAAAGAATAAATGGGTCAACCAGGAAATTAAAGAAGAATTGAAAAAAACCATGGAAACAAATGATAATGAAAATACAACGGTCCAAAATCTGTGGGACACAGCAAAGGCAGTCCTGAGAGGAAAATATATAGTGATACAAGCATTTCTCAAGAAACAGGAAAGGTCTCAAATACACAACCTAACCCTAAACCTAAAGGAGCTCGAGAGAGAACAACAAAGAAAGCCTAAACCCAGCAGGAGAAGAGAAATAATAAAGATCAAAGCAGAAATCAATGAAATAGAAACCAAAAAAACAATAGAACAAATCAACGAAACTAAGAGCTGGTTCTTTGAAAGAATTAATAAGATTGATAAACCCCTGGCCAGGCTTATCAAAAAGAAAAGAGAAAGGACCCAAATAAATAAAATGAAACAAGATGGGATCGGGGGGAGACAAACCAAAAGAGACTCTTAATGTCATAAAACTGAGGGGGGTGGGGAGAGATGGGGGTTGGGAGAGGGTGGTGGGGTTACATTATATGTTTAAATAAAAAAGAACAGAATTTATGAAATTAAAAAAAATAAATATTAGAACTGGAAATAACCCTGGAGATTATGTCTAATTTTTAGAAGTTAATAATATAGACACTAAAATCCAGCAGGCTGATTTTCTCAAATATATGCAGGAAGGCCAAGATTTTAAAGTTTCAATTTAATTTTTTTTTTGAGAGAAAGAGAGAGGAGAGACAGAGAGGCAGGGGGAGGAGTAGAGAGAGAAGGAGAGAGAGAACCTAAAGCAGGCTCCACACCCAGCATGGAGCCTGATGTGCGGCTCAACCCCACAACCCTGAGATCATGACGAGCCAAAATCAAGAGTCAGATACTTAATTACTTCAATTTGAAAATGACCATGTTAAAGATGTTATAAGCAAAAAAATAAAAAAGTATACAACAGCTTGTCCTTACCCAAATATCTAACTATGAATAAACAATCCCTATCATCTACTTTAACAGGAGTAATTTGGGGATTTGAAGATATAACAATTTATACTTTATTATAAATTTACACTATTACAAATATAATGGGCTCCCTTCTTAATTCCTTCAACAATAATTTATTTATCTCACCCTACAACTCTGTGATTCTGTGTTTGTGAGTGTTTGTGGTTGTTATTGCAGTTATTAATTATTAAAAATTAATTGAGTTATTTATTTTGCAACCTTCTTGCATCAATATTAGCCTATACAGCTATTATGGAAGCAGTTAAGATTCTGAAGAGTAAGCCATGATCTACAAAACCTCCATCTGGTTATATAAAATAAATAAATAATGGGATCATAGCAGTTTTCTTCTTCCCTCAAAAAGAGAAATATTAAATTTTCCATTAAGTATTAAATTGCAATTTCTGTCCTTGAAATGCCTTTATAGTATTTTTTCCTATTTTATAATGGTCTTCCACTGGATTTGTATTTCCATAATAGATTATAAGGTCACCAGAATCATGTGTCAATGGTACGTAGCATGTGCCTTGCCTGTATGATATACAAACTGGAGATGAAAAAGACTGAATGCTTCCTAAACAATATAAAGTTTATCAATGAACTGGTAAATGATTAGGATCAGAGTTGCATGATCTCATGCATTTACTTAACACTTACCTGAAGGATGAAGATTCTGTTCCTCTAAAAATTCTAGATCAAGCATTAGGTCATCTTCATCCAGTTCACAAGATCCCAAATTATTCAAAACATCCTAAAGAAAAAGCATAATCAATAGTTAGAAAGAAACCAAACCACTGAGAAATTGAAGCAATATCCACATCCAGATCCCATGAACTTCAACATTATCTGCCCAATAAAATATTCCAAAAATTATTATCAAAATCTAAACTTCCACTAAAACTGCTAAAGATATAAAGGTGTTTTCAAATGCACAGAAGTCTGTAAACTGAAGCTTTATTTTTTTATATTTATCTTTAAAATCTGGACATTCTTCTGACACATTTAATGAATTCTCAAACAAATTCTGTGTACAGTGCCAACTGTGAGATATTAATTTAGACCATACTTGGAAGCAAAGATCCAGTTACCATTTCCCAATCATTTGGTTAAGATTAGGAAAGATGAACAGAAGAAATAAATAACAATCAGATTAAAAATTAATTATTGACTTTCATAATGCCATAAACATTAGAGCTAGATTATGTTTTTTTCCTTCCCCTTCTCTCCCCTCCCCTTCCCTTTCTTTAAGAGGGCAAACAGCAAAATAAACCAGAATGGTATACTGAGAAATCTTGAGGGGAAACAGTGATGTGCAGAGGTAGGAAGTCTTGAGGGAGGAATAAGGACCTAATTTGTGTATTTGTGTATACAGATAGGTGGTGACTATATTAAGAAAAAGCACTAATGTAAAATTTAGAGGCTACACTGAAATAACAAAAGTACATCTTTTGTACTATACATGATGCTACATGCAGTAAATGACACTTTATCTCAGACCACTTTTCCTATTGATGTGAATATTACCGTAATTATTTATGTTTAAAGAACTAAATATTCATTTTAAAAGGCCCAGTGATATTATCAAATGGAAACTGAACACCTTAATTCTAGGGATTGAAAGTAAGGACACAGGGGCGGGGGGGGGGGGGGGGGGGGTAGTAAGGACATGGACATTTAAATAAATTATTCTCACTTTAAAGGAAAAAAAGAAATTAGACATTATTAAACTTTAGAATCATGTGGTATCTGTGAATAGAACACAAAGGTGAAAATATCCCCAATGAAAGCTACAGTAGTCATTATCTCATTGTATTATATTGTATATATATTAATTACAAGGTAATTAGTACTTTATTAAAAAAATCAACTGTTTACTGGCAGTTTTATGATATACTGTGGCAGGAATACCCTACTGAGAATAAGATGTGTTTTTATATAGTATCAAAAGATGTTATAAAATATAGGCAACAAAAGATAAGCTGCCATCCTCAAAAATGCCAAAAAAAAGCAAGAAAAGAAGCATAATTCAAGTTGAACATGGAAAAGAAAGAGTTTAGAAAAGGGAGATTTGGGGGCGCCTGGGTGGCTCAGTGGGTTAAAGCCTCTGCCTTCGGCTCAGGTCATGATCCCAGGATCCTGGGATCGAGCCCCACATCGGGCTCTCTACTTGCTGGGGAGCCTGCTTCCTCCTCTATCTCTCTGCCTGCCTCTCTGCCTACTCGTGATCTTTGTCTGTCAAATAAATAAAATCTTAAAAAAAAAAAAAAAGAAAAGGGAGATTTGGTAAAGACGCTATTATTGGTGTTTATTAAGCACTATCCAAATGAGAGAATCTTAATCTGGAGGTCAAGAATATTTTGGTAAAGAAAAAAATGTTTTATAGTGAAAATGTATACTTTATCCAACTTCAAATTAGTCTAAGTAATTTTAATCTTATATTTAGAATTTCATTGACCAATGTTATATTCCTGTTTTCACCCAAAATTCCTATGTTGAAGTCCTAACCCCCAGTACCTTAGAATGTGATGTGTCTGGAGAGAAGTCCTTTAAGAAAGAAATAATATTTAAATAAATTTGCATGGGTAGATCCCAATCCAATATAACTAGTGTTTTTTGTTGTTGTTGTTGTTGTTTTTAAGAAGAGGATATTAGGACACTGGTAGCAGGGACAGAGGGACAATGATGTGAGGACACAGCAAGCAGGCAGCCATTTGCAAGCCAAGGAGAGAGGATTCAGGAGAAATCAAACATGCCTACACTGCAATCTTGTACTTTCAGCTTCTAGAACTATAAGAAAATAAATTTCTATTGTTAAGCCACCCACTGTGTGGTATTTTGTTATGACAACCCAGCAAACTAATACAGTCAACAACATTTAGAAAGCAATGAAGGTTGGAACAAAGGAAGAAAGGAAATAAATGAGTACCTGGAAGATGACTATCACCTTTTTTGTTATGCCCACTAAGGACATCTTTTTCATTATAGGATTCTGTGGTTTTCTTTTTTTTTTTTTTTAAGATTTTATTTATTTATTTGATAGAGAAAGATCACAGGTAGGCAGAGAGGCAGGCAGAGAGAGAGAAAGGAGGAAGCAGGCTCCCTGCTGAGCAGAGAGCCCATTATGGGGCTCTATCCCAGAACCCTGGGATCATGACCTGAGCTGAAGGCAGTGGCTTTAACCCACTGAGCCACCCAGGTGCCCCAGGATTCTGATGTTTTCAACACAGCATTCCCCTCTACTATTTGAAACCACCCTGCCCAATCCACCTCTTTACGGTACCGAAAGAAGCATGAGCCAAACCTTGTCTTTGGTAGATGATCCAAGACAGGCATCTTAACCAAATTTGCTGATCACAACCTTCTGCACAAATTAGAAGAGTTTCTTTTTGGTGACAGATATTACAAGATGTAAAATGCCATCACCACAGAGGCCTTGGATTTTATTATACAGTTAGTCTAAGTCTACTTGAAAAATAAAATGTCAAAGTAGCAGGTCTTCTGGTTCCTGGTTCTAACAATTCTAGAGGTCCAAAGGCATTTATGATCTTTTCAAGGTTGCATTTTGAATTTCCACAATAATACATCCAACAAAAGCTTGAAAAAATAAATTTAAAAGGAGATTTTTTAAGAAGAAAATATTTTAAAACCCTGCCACTGATATACCTACCTCAAATTTAAATTAATTAAATTTAAGAAAATTACACCAAGAAAAAGAACAAATTAAATTTGGAAAACTTACTGCACTGCACAACTTGCATTTTGCAGGTGACCCTTGACATTTGGATTAGGATGGATCCACTGACCACCAATCTAAATGAATTGCTCCTAAATCTACTAATTCTTAATTGTTTTGGTATCTTGCTTACAAAGCACTTTCCTGTTAGTGTAGTGGAGTCTTTGAATCTGGTAAAACCTCATAGTAAAAAGAGAGAAGATGCAGTAACATATGTTATGGAAGAAAATCAATATGAACTCATAAACCTAAAAATAGTATATCTCTTCCAGATCTCTCCTTAAGAGACCAATAGCAGTAACAGTACTTTTGGCCTCAGTCAGTATGTATGGGCAATCCAGATACTTGTGCCCAATATCCACCAGCAAAAAAGAACCAGGGTTCCTTGGGGAAAGGGGGAAAAAACGAGGAAAATCAAATAAACAAACATTGATTCTGTGTCATCCATTTGTTGCCAGAAAACAAGTTTCATTAAAAAAAAAAAAAAAGAAGAAGCAGTTTTGAAAAGCTAAGGAAGCCTGAATGCTTCTCGCTGGCTAATCTCTGACATGTGAACATGAAAAAGAAAAATTATGGCTAGAGTAAGCAGCTTGACTCTGTTGAAGTTAAGAGTTCATAATACTCAAATAGAAATGTTGACATAAAGGATATAAAGAAGCGCTCATACTGGGTGTCATACGTAAGTGATAAATCACTAAATTCTACCACTGAAACCAATATTACTATATATTAGCTGGAATTTAAACAAAAACTTGAAACAAAAAAATGAAGAGAGGCTTATACACAAAAAAGCACATAAAGGGTAAAATTTCTTTGGTTTCTATTGTTTTTCAATAATAGTGAATATATGGGTATTTTGTTTTTCTAAATATATGTATGTTTATAATATGACTTGTATTTCTTTCCATTTGTGTAAGGAGAGATCTGTAAACATCAAAGTAGCAGCATCAGAAGTAATTCTGTACCAGGAACATAAAATATTGATCAACTCTGATGGGTCGCAAGTGGAAAAGAAGTCCAGCAGTTAATTAACACTAATGATCACACCCTGTGTCTAACAGGGCACAACTATGTGTTTCACACATTTGATAAATTAGTGGAATTTCTAGAAGTGGTAACTAAGCAGAAATAGTCTCTTATCTCCTAGAAGATAAAAAGGTAGATAGCTCTACATAATAAAGATGTAATAATGAGGGGCGCCTGGGTGGCTCAGTGGGTTAAAGCCGCTGCTTTCGGCTCGGGTCATGATCCCAGAGTCCTGGGATCGAGCCCCGCGTCGGGCTCTCTGCTCTTCGGACAGCCTGCTTCCTCCTCTCTCTCTCTGCCTCTCTGCCTACTTGTGATCTCTGTCTATCAAATAAGTAAATAAAATCTTAAAAAAAAAAAAAAGATGTAATAATGAAAGTGCATGAATTTTTAATAATGTTCATACACCAGACCTATGTATCATAGTAACAAGGAAACTGTTTTGTAACACAAATAATGTGGACTTAAAAAACAAATCATTTTATAAGAAAACACCAGTATTGCACAAAATTAAAAGCTAGGCTTGAGGGCGCCTGGGTGGCTCAGTGGAAAGCCTCTGCCTTCAGCTCAGGTCTTGATCCCAAGGTCCTGGGATGGAGCTCCGCATCAGGGTCTCTGCTCAGCAGGGAGCCTGCTTTCTCCTCTCTCTCTGCCTACCTCTCTGCCTACTTGTGATCTCTGTCTGTCAAATAAATAAATAAAATCTTAAAAAAAATTTTTTAATAAAAAAAAAGCTAGGCTTGAACTTAAATAAGTAAAGGCATAAGGGCATATAGCAATTAGATTTTAATTGTAAAAAGAAAGTCCAACCTGATGGCCAGTATCCTTAATTTCAATTATCTCTGAATGTATAGCAAATTCCAAAGACTACACAAAAAATTTTCTAATTAAAAACCCAGGGAAAAAATACAGAATGTGCAAGTATAAGAGATGACTTTCCTTTTCTTTTAATTCTAGCATGGTTATTAAATCTTAGGAAACTCTCAGAAAGCTTTGAAATAGTCTCAGATATCTTTGTATTCCTAGGGAAATATGAAAATCTCCATGTCAGCAAAGTGTAAGAAGAAAAAAGATAAAAAGAAATGTAAATTCCTGCTATCAGCATATTATTAACCAGTTTTAAGGTAAGCATATGATAAGCTTTGGGATTACTATATATTTTTTCTTTAAAAGGGCCTAAAGCATTTAAGATAAATTGTCATGTTAGATTTGGTATTTTAATAATACCTTAGGAAGAATTTGATTATATAAAATTTGAATCAATGTTTAAAGGCCATGGAAAATTTAATTTAATCCATATTCTAATTTATGGATATGTAACATTTGTGTGGATATTTTGAAAAGAGTTGGTTAATTATAATGAAATGCTAAATTTACTAAATTCATAATATTAATAAATTGGATATTAAATCAAGTACAATTACTACTAAGTATTATCTAAGTAGACATTTAACAATCTATCAGTAACACTGATTACTCATGTAATCTCCCAAATGACTTAGACCCATTAAGAGTAAACTAAAATGTTATTAATGCAGTAATTCAAAAATTAATCTTCTAAACCCTAGGGATATAACAATGAACCTAATAGAGCATGTTTTCTTCCTTCACAGACCTTACAGATAACTGTATTCTAGTAAAGGAACACCACTTTTTACAAATAAATTATTTTTTAAAATAATCAAACGCCTGTATTTGGTAAGAAGCAATTCTCCAGAGCCTGGTTGCTATTGGCTGAAATAATAAAAATGAATTTCTGAAGCTACTAAGTTGAAAAAACAAATTCTGGAATTACTCCATTAATATGTAATCATTCCATAAGATACATTCTAAAATAATCCTTTAGCATTGTTTCTTTATTGCAATGAAGACAGTAATTACGATCCTGCTAAAAATAAAGGAAGCTGAGACATGTCACCATAAAAGGAAGCACTGTTTAAAAAAGAAAGAATTCTATCAAAGGATATTATTAAATTATTAAAACATTCTTTAATTGTGACATTAAAAAGATGTTATTAATTGCATATTTATACTGCTTTATTTTAGTCAAAGGATTATCCACATAGGCGCTTACGTTATCTAAAAGGCAACATATGGCATCCTAATCTGGACTTACATAGTTGTTTATGAAATATGTAATTGACATAGTACAAATTCTATGATCATTGCTTGATCTAAAAGTGAAGAGATGACAAAAAAAAGAAAAAAAGAAAGAGTAAAGAGATGACTACTCAAATTATTAAGAGGTAGTCAATTTGGTCTGCATTCTTCTTTTAGTCATTCTACATAATCAGGGGCTGCTAGGATATACATATCATTCTCCAATATTCTAATCATAGGAGTCTCCAAAGAATAACCCAAAATAAAATATTATTTTTTGAGAATATTATTTTATTATAAAAAATGCATGATGTAGCTATTATAGAAGACCTTAGTCAAATTTTCCTGTGTGATCCTAAAAATACGTTCTGAGATTTGCCTTACAATTAATTATACTTGCCTCTACTTGGTAAAAATGATTAGACCTGGTAAGTGTCTTAAAATAATTTATATTACCACAAAAAGATAAATCACAAATTATAAAAAATGAGAAATGTAAAAGTGGCAAGGTACACACATCATCAAAAGCAGGCATCAGAATAAGCTGGATACATATAAATACTGATGAGTTGAGCAACTATATATGTCGTGGAGAAAAAAAGGAAAACACACCAATACATGGGTATGTTTTTAATGATATGATTTCACTGCTATTTTTTGGAAAGATAAATTAATACAACAATATTTTATAACTTCTGCTCTGAGGAAAGTTATTTGATTTTGATTTCCTGATTACATAAAAAAAGCGTATTTTATCATTCTGATAGAATTACCTTCACCTTTCAACATGGCAGCTGTGAAATATTTCTGAACACATCGTGCTCTTTGCTAGGTACTGATTTACTGTATGGATTTATGTAACTCAAAATATATTTTTAATAAATATTTTCTGAAATATGTCTTAATTCTATCACTGCCTACATCCAAAAACATACATTTTGCAAATATGAATGGTGGTCTTATGTTATTCATTACAATAATATACTATCATTATAAATACGTGCAAAGGAGAATATTGTAGCTTAATTATCATGTGTCTCCTGTTGGTGGGAATGCAACCTGGTGCAGCCTCTCTGGAAAACAGTTTGAGGTTCCTCAAAAAGTTGAAAACAGAGCTACCCTACAACCTAGCAATTGCACTCCTGGTATTTACCCCAAAGATACAAATGTACAGATCTGAAGGGGCACCTGCACCCCAATGTTTACAGCAGCAGCATCCACAATAGCCAAACTACTGAAAGAGCCAAGCTGTCCATCAACAGATGAATGGATAAAGACGTGAAGATATATACATATATATGCATGTATATATATACATACATACAGATATTATGGGATATTATGCAGCCATCAGAAAATTGCAATCTTGCCATTTGCTATGAACTGGATGGAATTTAGAGGGTATTATGTAAGCAAAATAAGTCAATCAGAGAAAGAAAATTATCATATGATCTCACTCATATGTAGAATTTAAGAAATAAAACAGGATTATAGGGGAAGGGAGGGAAAAAATAAAACAAGACGAAACCAGAGGGAGAGACAAACTGTAAGAAACTCTTAATCATGGGGAACAAATGGAGGGTTGCTGGAGGGAAAGGGGCGAGGGGATGGCATTACTGGGTATGGACATTAAAAAAGGCATGTGATGTAATGAGCACAGGGTATTATGTAAGACTGATGAATCACTAAGCTCTAGCTCTGAAACTAATACATATGTTAATTAATTGAATTTAAATTTAAAAATTATGTGTCTCTTTGTATTTAAATATGAAATGTTTAGCAAAATGAGGTTCTGAAAGCTATGACCAGAGCTGCTATTTTGTCCCTTTATACTAATAAAAGGTAAACAATTCTGCAAGTACTAAAATAACAAAATAAGTATTATGCTATAATATTTTGTATTTCAGTACTTTTTAGGAAAGCTAACATTTGTATGGATTCAACCAACCACAAATTTTATGGATCTTAAACAAATATCTGAATTCACATAAAACTTAATATTAAGCTCTAAACATTTTAATTTTAATCTATGCAAGGAAATAAATTTAATTTTTATTAAGTAATAAAAATAGGAAACTAGGAAGTGTGACTATATTACATAATTAGCAAAACTTCAGAAAAAAATTAAAATATATTTATTGTTGTTAGTTTAAAAATGCATATTTTTGCAAAGAACAAGCTGACGGTTGCCAGAAGAAAGGGGGTGGGGGGATGGCTAAAATGGGTGAAGGGGAGTAGGAGATACAGGCTTCCAGTTATGGAACGAGTAAGTCACAGAAATAAAAGGTACAGAATAGGGACGCCTGGGTGGCTCAGTTGGTTAAGCGGCTGCCTTCGGCTCAGGTCATGATCCCATTGTCCTGGGATCGAGTCCCACATCGGGCTCCTTGCTTGACAGGGAGCCTGCTTCTCCCTCTGCCTCTGCCTGCCTGTCTGCCTGCCTGTGCTCGCTCTCTCTCTCTCTCTCTAACTAATAAATAAATAAAATCTTAAAAAAAATAAAAAAAAAATAAAAAAGGTACAGAATAGGGAATAGAGTCGGTGATACTGTAATAGCATTGTCTGGATAGTGGCTACACTTATGTTGAGAGCAGCATGATGCATAGAGAATTTGAATTACTATGTTGTACACCTGAAGCTAATGTAACATTGTGTGCCAACTATACTCAATGGAAAAATTAAAACTTTTTAAATTTAAAATACTTACTTTTTCTGAGCATCATTTAAAATAAGGAGTAGAAATGGTATCAATCTATTTTCATGACAAAGTATAACCAAATGTCACAGATGCCATCTCCTTGATTCTAAACCTGACTGTATCTTTTCTGTGCCACTGTCAATAAAGCAACACAAATGATTTTTATCAAATAGTCTTATCTCCAATGAAAGCAACATTTGTTCAATAAAATACTATTGTTACACTATGTGTAACTGGCTAGAGATGAACATGGTAATGTGAAAAAGAATGATCTAACAACTAGAATATTTGAAATTCTAATATATTAAAATATATATTATAGAGAGAGATTATTATTTCTAGGTTTCATTTTTATTTGTGTACTAGTAAGAATTCTAAAGTCACGACATGTACTCTATCATCTCCTAGTTGGTGTCCCTGTCAACTTTTGCCAAGAATCATAATAATTCTTCAATTTTCACTATACACTTCTTTAAGATTATTCTTATGAAAGTATCAATTTGTTTAATATTCCCTCATTACTTAACACACAAAAAGTTACCACTAGTATGTTTCTACAGAATAAATAGTAAGTATTGTCATTCAAAAATCCTAAAATATGCTCTCCATCTACCTCTCCAAAATTGCTTCCTACAAATTATAACAACCAAACATATCCATTGGTTTCTGAAAATGCCATCTGCACTTCTTTCATTGCACTGGTATATCCCCTTGCCTCAAATGCCTAAAGAGCATATACAAGATAACATATTTATACTTTATTAAATCACAGGCATTTTTTTAAAGATTTTATTTATTTATTTGATAGACAGAAATCACAAGTAGGCAGAGAGGCAGAGAGAGAGGAGGAAGCAGGCTGTCCACAGAGCAGAGAGCCCGATGCGGGGCTCGATCCCACGACCCTGGGATCATGACCTGAGCCGAAGGCAGCGGCTTTAACCCACTGAGCCACCCAGGTGCCCTGAATCACAGGCATTTTTTACAACACTACTTATAATAGTGCTAAAAAATGTTTCTTGACAGGAAAATTTAAAAAGAAAGTTTAAAAACCTTTCTTTAAATTATCTTCCTTTATGTGCAATATGCACTGGTTCTCATGAACCATAAGACCACCAACTGCACCCACACTAAGCAGAATGCATTTGCCTAAGGAAATCATATGAACTACTCATTGTATTTCTTGCTAGAGAAAAACATCTATGACTGCCTCATTCTTTGTGCTACCTCTGAGCAGAGAGTGTTTATACTCTCAGAATCTTTAGTGTTGAATCACTACAGTGAACAGAAAATAATGACTTCTTTACTTAATAATATCTTAATTATCATATTGTAATAATGTCTCAGTTAAAATGAAGTATCTTATTGCCAAGCTATTTTGAAGAATAATTGCGTCCTTTTTAGGACACCCTTTTTTTTAAACTATTAGATGTTTTAAGGAAAATACATTATCCAGAAAAAGTATTCATGTGTAATACAGAGGAATGTTTAAGGACTCTGAATTACTAGGCCTACACTAGTTTAGTAGTCTTAGAATATTAAGTGAGGGGGTGTGTGTGTGTGTGTGTGTGTGTGTGTGTGTGTGTTTAAGTTGTCATTTTAGCTTTACTGGAAATGCTTATTTTTCACATTACTAGTGCACATAGTTCTGAAAATTGTATGAAATTCCCAACACTCTACTATGCCATATGCGGAATTAGAATCTGTCAAAGAAAACCCAACATGTAAACTTGTTAAATCACTCGCCATAGAACAAAATGAAGACAGCTGTTCTAGTGAAAAATGGGTAATTTTCAGCATAATTTTTTCTGTAATTAAGCTTTAGGTTTTATTCTAGGTTTGTCTTTACATATCTATATAAGAAACTATGAAGTTGGCAAATATTTTACTGATTCATAAATAATTATCATAATTTATAAATAGGAATCAAATAAATCCAGTGATAGTTATTGTGTCAAACTTGTGTTAAGTAACACAGTACAGTGGGAAATGCAAAAGACTGGTTCAATAAACCTGATTTCCAACAATGACCCCACCACCAAAACAGCTGTGATCTGAAGCAAATCACAACCTCCCTGATGCCCTTCCCATGAAATGAATTATTAGAATAGTTAATCTCTGTAATTCCATACAAATCTAAAGTACTAAAATCTATATAAGACAATTATGAGGTTCTTTCCCATGTCTGTAAACTATGCAGAGTTAGTCAAACTGCAAAGTCTGTGGGCACAGTTCCCAAAACTGGTCTTTCTGATAACAACAGAAAGTTTGGAATGTTTCCCAAACACCCTCAAGTACAATAAATTCACCAGAAAGACTCACAGAATTCACTGAAAACTATCCTCACAGTTAGGATTTATTATAGGGAAAGAGTACAGTTCAAAATTCAGTCAAAGGAAGAGGTGCATAGAGTCTGGGAGGGTTCCAAATGCAAAGCTTCCCTTGTGCACATGAAGCATTACTCTCCTAGTGTTCATATATGACAATACACAAGGAGTACTGACAAGGGTAGCTCACCTGAGCTTCAGTGTCCAGAATTTCTAATGGGACTTCATTACATAGGTGATTAATTGATTGAATACATGGTTCAACTATCCTCCTGATTATCTGATTATCTAATGACATCAAGTTTCTACCCTAAATCATATGATAAGTCTTTCTAGCATAGCCAGCTTCACCCTAAAATTGCCAGGTATATACATACCCTTTTAAGATCCAATGCGGCCAGCTCCCCACTCTAAACAAAGACTATTGTATGAGGTATGATACAGGCTACCTCTGGCAACTGAGGGCAAAGGCCAGATTTCTTTTTGGGCAAGGCTCAATTCTTCACTGCACATATGCGATGTTTCCTTAGAACATGGCTAGTGATCTAATTTAGTCTTAAACTATTAAGCTTAAAAATGAAAAGGAAACATGTCACATAATTTTTTTCTTAGTCAGATTCTAGAGCCATATCTATAGGTGGGAAAGTTATCATTGTGAGGGGTTTTTTTAAATCTATGTTTACATTTCAATATTAAATAAACTAGTAACTCACAAATATAATATATACTGTATATGTTGTGTGAGTTAAAGACTTATTGGTTATTTTCTTCTACTTGTTCCCAAATTTTCCATTTTGGACTCATAATTCTGGTAATAAAAATTAATTTATTCCCTTATTCAACAATATTTATTGAGGGCTTACCAAATGTACTAAATCCTGAACAATGAAAAAGAGAGAAAATTTCCCAACCTAGATAACAAATATACAAACAAATATTAAGATAATGTCAGCTACTGCTAAATGCTATTTTAAAAAAAGATTAATATAATTTTCATTGGTTATAGGAGGTAGCTACTGTACATGAGGTGGGCAGGGAAGGCCTTTCTAAAGGTGTCATTTTGGCTGAGTCATGAATAATAAGCAGCCATATGAAAATTCAGAAGGAAAAGCATTCCCAACAGAAGAAACAATATATACAAGTCATCAAACGTGAGTGTGCGCTGGTATGTGAGGTAGAGAAGGCTTGAATGGTTTGAGCTGAGAAGAGAGGTGGGGGGGAGCGGGGAACACAACAGATTAGGAAGCAAGGCATTCTGGGTCATTTGTTAATACCTTTCAGGCAAGGAAGGAATTTAGATATCACTGGAGAGTGACACGCTTAAATATACATTTTAGGAAAATCATCCTGACTACTCTGCCAAGAATTCATTGTGAGAAAACATTTTCTAATGGGTCTTAACAGTCAAAAAGGCATGCATTGTTTTACAGACCAAAGCCTGAGCATTAGAGGAATTAAATGATTTGCCTGAGACTGTGACCCTTAGGTTGCAGAACCAAGATTTAAACATGCTTGCCTGAAGAATAAGTTTCTCCACTACGCTTCTCTTCAAGTGATGTGAGTAACTCAGAGAGAAAGAGAGAGAGAGAGAGAGAGGTGTCTTGGTAGCTATTAAAGGAATTCCTCTCAAATACCAAGAACTAATTGTTTGTTTGTTTGTTTAAGGCTACTAGCATTTTACTAGATGTTTGAACGTAAGTGAGCAAAAAGAGGTCTAGACTGGTTTCCTTGAAACTTCCCAAACAATTATGCTCCTATTTTTTTCTAACGTCTATGGACTCTCAAACAGTTTAGCTAATCTCTTTGGGCCACAATTCACTTTCCCTTAAAATCAGAATAAAATACCCCTGATAATCTACTTTCTCTATCTGTAATTCCTTTCCCATACAAATAATCCTTCATTATGCTGTTTGAACTTGTTAAAAAAAAAAACTCTGACCTTTCAAATTTTGCTTGACATTTTACTTCTTTTTCACAGTTACGAATTGAACCAAATGCCTTTTTTGTTTACATTTCCACCAAGGTCGGATCAATGTTCCATTCCCTTTATAAAGATTCCTCATCTTCATAATTTCTGTTAGCTAAAAAACTAACTAATATTAGGATGGGGATTAAGGAGTGTACTTGTGGTAAACACCAGGTGTTGTACAGAAGAGTTGAATAACTATTTTGTACACCTGAAACTAGTATTACACTGTATGTTATCTAACTGGAATTTAAATAAAAACTTAAAAAATTACTAACATTAAAAAAAAATTACTAACATTAATTTTTCCAATGTAGCTTATAATATTCTTACTTGTATCATTTTGAAAGTAAAGATGGTGTATTGTTCTTCCATTGTAGATCCTACAGCACTTAGCACATGCATTAATAATTTAATTTAATCAATTAATATTTATTCAGAACCTTCTATATGTTAGGTTCTGGACAAATAACAGTGCTGAATTTTGAGCTTGTTGACTAGAACAGTATAAGATGTAAATTAGAGAATTATTTGACTTGATGAGAAATCATACCTATATAATCTTTGTATTTCATTTGTTAAAAGTATCATATTGGAACTAGTTGGAAAGCAAAATAATCCCATTTACTGAGGTATTTTCATATTAATATACTTTGCATTAAAGTACAAAGAAATACAACCTCACAAACAGAGGTAGCACACCAAAAGCAATTGCAGAGTATCTTTTTTTCCCTCACAAAGCTAGAACTTCCTATTTGAAAGACTGAATTTATATTGCTTTATATAAAGGAAAAGGATTGTATTTCAATGACTAAAATAAAAATAGTGTTACATCATCCAAGAGAAAGACGAACAAACATTTCACCAACATTAATGTATGGTGATAACTAGTTTAGAGTGCTTTATCATCAGAGCAATGTCTTCAGTCCTTAAATATCTATAGTGATCTATAAAGGTAGATAGTCCTATTTCCTCTTGGAAGGATTAGTTTAAAACACGCAGTATCGACATATACTCTGTAATAAAAATATGTGTACTCATAAAATAAACTTATTCATAAATATCACATACATGTCAATATTAGTTGCATCTAAAATGCAGAAGACAAGAAAATATCATTAGGGTGCAAATCAGAGAAAACTGTTCTAGATGAGAGTCACAGCAAAATAAAATTGGTTCATTTCTTTAGTTTGGCATGTTTGCTAACTTATTTATTTAATGTAAGATTTTCACATGAATTTATCCATCTCCTTAGATCAATATAAAATTTAGATAAATATTTTTATTTTATCTAAATCACTTGTAAAGTTAAAGACAAAATTGGAATATTTTATCCTGTCCAACTATTGACGTCAGTTTTTACTACATACAACTACTATTAAGAAATCTAATGAAGAACTGCCTAATTACTGGAAATCTTGTTCAATACCTAAAACCCATCAATGCAAACCAATCAATTCAACTTACTAATGTATAAATTAATGGAGTTTATAGTATAATGACTAAGGATATATAAATAATGAAGATTAAAGAAAAATACAGGTTTGAAGAAAGATCAATTAAACAATTTTTTATAAAATGTAATTATAGTTGTTTTGCAATATTTACTATAAACCTTTTTTTAGCTCTAGAAACTCATTTTTCTTTCATTCTTATAATTACAGATTAAGATTTATTTTTATGATCATCACTCCAAAATGCATTAAGCACATTTTCCCCTTCTTTCTTTTTTTGCTTCATAGAAACAGTATCATTACATTTGTGAAATAAAATAATCATTATTAATTCCCTATACACGATGATATTTCTTGGTGTGAAAGTATTAAAAAGCAAACAAAAACTGAATACAGTTACATATTAATTTATTTGCATTTTATATACAATACACACATATATATAAAGCAAATAAATATAAAATCAGGCTTTTTATTTTTATGAGGCTATTGTTTTTATCATTTTCCTCTAAAATGCATGAGTGTTTCTAAAAGACTCAGACTTTTCAAATGTGCTTCATGAATTTGAGGAAAATCAATCTTGAAGAATAATGAAATAAAATACATTTTTTATGTTAAAATGATAACCCAATGTAATTCAGAATGTTAAAAATCCTACCTGGTTGTTCCCTTCTGTGCTAATTATCCCAAATACTAATTATTACATGGGTGTATAGTCGTGGCTGGATAAGACTGGTTTCCCAGATTTGCATTCCTGCTACAGCTGCGGTGCCCTCACATAATAATCTTTGACCACAGGAGGCATTGTTTTTTCATTATTAGTTCCTCTGCTCCTGCTGCATTCTTTGAAGACTTTGGCCCTGGATTGGCCAATAGTCCTGGCTGCCACCAACATCCAACTGTCTGGGCTGGGCTAACCATCTTCCTTTGTGTTTTCACATCATTTAGGCTTACTACTATTTTATCGCTTTTTACTGCATCACAATCAGTTCCTGAATTATTTCTTGTGCCTACTGGACTTTAAACTTTTGGGGAGCATGGAAAGAGTGCACAATACCTCACATTTCTTGAATGAATTGGCTCTTTCTTATATACCTGTCCCTAAGAAGGTCACACCATCATAAATGAAACTACTTATCACCTAGGAAATGGAGACTGAAAATGGTTGTTAACTGAAAGCTTTAAAGATAGGGACAATGACAACTTCTCATATGGCTAGATCCAGGTAACAGAAACTTAGAAGAGGGGCACCTGGGTGGCTTAGTTGGTTCAGCGTTTACCTTTGGTTCAGGTCATGATCCCAGGGTCCTGGGATGGAGTCCCACATTGGGCTCCCTGCTCAGTGGGGAGCATGCTTCTCCCTCTCCCTCTGCTCATTCTCTCTCCCTCTCTCTCTCTTTCTCTAATAAATAAATAAATGATCTTTAAAAAACTTAGAATTAATTGAAATATATTCAGAAAATATCAGAACATATTTCCAAAGCAATTATAAAAATACAACAGTAGAATAATGAATTTGAAAATTTATGAAAATCAAAGAATATAAAGGAACTCTAATAGGCATGACAATTACAATTGAGGTTAAAGGTGTCATCTTTCTACATACAATAAAGAAGCAAACATTAAAAAATATTACTCTAGGTGAAGACACAAATAATAAAGTAATAATATATCAAATGTCTTGAACATAAAGATCATTACTGACTTACTATAATTGTTTGTAAAGCAGTATTACTGTTTAAAATTTATCAAAATTAGTGCCAGAAGATTTAATCTACATGTATTTTTATAAGAAGAATCCATTTTTATCATTTTCTCACTTCACCTTCATCATCCATTCACCCCATGAAATATCATTTCTTTTTTGTTAACCACCTTCTGAGATGTTCAGAATGCTTATCACAACGACTGGTGCTTTAATATAATTCTGAGAATCTCTCTCATTCTTAACCATGTGATATATACCCCAATTTCCACAGAAAGTTAAACTGCCATTTCTTTATTTCAAAGGTTTCCATCACACCATCTTAACCCTATTATCATCAGTTCTCCTCATCATATCAAGCAAATGGCTCCTCTGATATACTATTTCCCCCCTTCCCTAATAGTCAAAGCATTTTATCTACTTCATGACCACTAATCATGTGGGAAAACAGTTCAGTCACTGATGACCAAGAGACTTGGTAAATTCCTCAGTGTGCTTCACATGGTTCTCTCACATTGAGGAAAGATTCTTTTTTTTGTTTCATAACTCCAGATTTTTAATATTTTCTTATAGATGGACATTAATCTACATATTAGAGTCCCTTGGAGTGATCTTAGAGCCGTATGACCAGGTTTTGACTATAAAACCATCTCACATAAACCTTCAACATTATCTCTCCCTTCCCAGATAATCCAGAAATTCATACACTGAGATGGCAATACAAAAAGAAGAAAGCTTCTGAGTCATAACATGAAGGAAAGCTGCCCTGGTGAGCTGCCAGACCCACACTGGATTTTGTGTGAGCAAGAAACAAATTTGTATTGTATTTAAGCAATTAAGAGTTTTCTTTGTTTACTTTTTGGCACCACCTAGCCCAGACTATCCTAACTAATAATTTCTCATTCTGTGTTTCCTCTTACTTCATATGCTCCCTATCCTTTAAATCCATTTAAATCCTGTGATTTCCTAATTGCCCTCTAACATAGACTTTAAATAGTCCTGTGCTCCTGTTTTTTAGTGGGTCTCTATTTCTTTTTATTATTGGCACCACCAACTCTCTTATTGTATATATATTTTGTGTATAAGTTCCCTAAGGGAATTTTATATAATGTATTTCAAGTCTTATGGATTCAACTTTTTTAAATTTGCACATTTTAAATGATGTCCATAAACACTACGACATGTGGCAAGAAATGAGTTACTATATATTAAAATATATAGTACTCTTCCATGTAGAGAGACTTTAAGAATATAAATTCATTGCATAAGAATTTGTCTTAATTACATTACAATCAAATGTGTTCTGCAAATTTATGATTTGCTATTTTGGTAATAACAACTTAGACAACTATGTCTGAAAGCAGGTCCAAATTTACCATACTAAAATATTAATTTGACTTAGAATTCTAAGCTGTAGAATCAAAGTACATTATATTAAGCATATTCAGTATATGGAATAGCTGAGAATTAAATGAGCTTAAGTCCTCAATGATGTTTTACCCAGACCCAGTCTTAACTTATATTTTCAAAAGCAATTTGATATATAAGGAACAATCCCATATTGCAATTAGAATTATTTTAACCCACTCTATCATCTGCCAAAAGTACATCAAGTATAGTGAGAGGACACACATTTCTGCAAATTAAACTAATTCTGATTGCGCAGCCTAGCTTTAGATCACTTCCTCTTAAAGACTTAGTTTCTTTGTAAAATGGAAAAAATCAGTCCTGCTTAAGTAGCTCACACTGGTTGTTAGGATAAAGTTCTGAAAGAATATGGTACAATGTTTTGCAAATATTACTTATTAATTCCAGCTACCAAATCAAGTATGTGTTTTAGTTCTGCCAGACCTAAAATTAACTGGCCCATTCACAAACACTGTCTATTGTTAGAAGAGGTCAGCACAGTTCAGACCTAGGATTTTCTAGAAACATGAAATTATTAAATTCTAAGTAACACCATAAATACCTGAACAGTGTTGCTCAATGAATGACAGGTAAAGGAAATGCTACAGTGAGTTCCACTGGGTTTCCTACACCTAAGTAGAACATGATAGTCACAAAATGTTTAATGTTAAGTCCAAGCATTAAATTTTTAGCAAATACTTATTTCTTATGTATTTTCTAATTATTTGGTTTAATCTCATCTCTCAGATGTTATTTTTTTCCAACAAATTGACAGCTTTTGATGTGTTATTATTTTCCTTGGAGACCATGGCTCTTTTCTATTTATATGTTGTTGATACAATCCATTTGTTATTAGAATGATTTAGGATTCTGCTACCCAGATTACACATAATTTATCTAGCACTTTCACCTAATTATATCAGTACTGTATAGTATTAACTGATAGTTTGGCACATGTTCAGATTTTGGATAGCAAAAGCATTTTATGGAACTAAATTTCAGTACAAGCGAGATTTTATTACCTAGTCATAAATGTTCGTGAAATATAATCCCCTCTCAGAAAATTAGCTTCAACAACACATTAATATTATTTTATCACTTCAAATATAACATATCTATGAAGAAGTGTGTATGAAGTGTCTATTTTACCCCATCTGCAAGCTATCCTTTAGCCTACCACAATTTTACATTTGCTAAAAGAAGACAGACTTTGAGTCAGACACAAAGAACTTTATTACCCACACCAATAACAATAGCTAGGGTCAGCATTCTGTATGTGTGTGATAACTTCCTAAGTACCAATTCCCACAAGTCAACACAAAGAGAGCCATGTGATATGCGTACATGAACTTGGTTATATTACAGAAGATAAACCTGGTTGTAGGGTGCCAGTAATATGCAAATCTTTGATAATGGGCCTAAGTATACCTGCCATTTTAGAATAAGGCACTGTATCTTCCAAGTCTGTCCACAATTAAGCATTCTAGAAAAATATTCTGGGCCACCTGGGTGGTTCAGTGGGTTAAAGCTTCTGCCTTTGGCTCAGGTCATGATCCCAGGGTCCTGGGATCGAGCCCCACATCGGGCTCTCTGCTCAGCAAGGAGCCTGCTTCCCCCTCTCTCTCTGCCTGCCTCTCTGCCTACTTGTGATCTCTGTCAAATAAATAAAATATTTTTTAAAAATATTCTGGCATAAAGGCAGTGAGTGCTTCTGCTTATAGGAGGTACCAAAGTATGATAGATACACAGAGAATATAGTGGTTTTTTTTTTTTTTTCAACAATACCCACCTCTTTTCTAGAGCATCTTAACTTTTGAAGAATTTCCCCATCACGTTAACACCCTTTTGGCTGCTCTGACTAATCTGAGTGGCAAAGGCTGGAATCCAATCCACCCAATTCATCCTATAGAGCATTTAATTAGGCTTAACAACAAGACTCTGAACAACAACATAATGCTGACTTAAACTCAACCAAGTCTCCCCCTGGGTCCCAGATCCAGATAGCTGAACAAATCTTGTAAGTCATTAAGGGACTGTCTTTACAAAAACAAGTGGCTTTCTGTATTGAACTTTCCACTCCACCCAAGACATTAACCCAAGTAAAGCAAGAAGTATTACACATTGCACAGACTCAGCCTTTGCAGACAAGGAGAAAGTCTAGAGCAAATCCATTACCCATGATGACCCTGGTCAGCGAGTTGAGGCTAACCTGAATGTGAATGCCTTCAAGAGCCAAAGTCATATTGTTGATCACTGCAACTAAATGCAGGGAAAAATACTGTGCCATTTTTTTGAACTGGTGATTCCCATTGTTGGGATAACCACACACTGAATGCACATTAATAATGAGCCACTTATTCCTCTGTAAAAACCCACCAGTATCACAGACAACCTAGTTTTAGAGAGATCTCTACAGTCATCTGATAGCTATATGATCTACTGGTAGTATTTCCTTAAATACTTGAAGGTCAATTATGACCACCCCAATAACGCATGTGTTTCAAAAAGGGAGCAAGTTAATTCCTGGCTTCTATACAAATAATATAGTATCAGGACCACATATGGTGCTCTAGGGAACATAAGGGTTTTTAACAATTTTTACTCTTTCCCAAATGTGGAGCACAAATTGACAATGCCTCCAACATGGCACTTTCTTTGGCTGCCTTGGGCTTGGCTCTTACAGCAGCAAATTTTCTACGGAGTCCACATTAATCCATATCACTTACTACCCCACTGCCATAACATCTCTTAAGTTCTCACCTGGTTTTATCACAAGGACTAGGGGAGTTATCCTGGGTAGCAGAAATAAGAGCAAGAATTTATCTAAAATTTTGGGGGTGTCTCCTTCTCCAGTGGGTCACCTTCATCAGCTTTATAAATCCAATCCGTGGCAGTATGAGCCTGAATACTAGTCAATACATCATCTATAGTTTACCATGGGAGTCTATCTCAGAAATTTCACCCAAGTCAAAGCGCCTTATAGCCTCTAGAACCCACTAAAAAAAATTACTCTGAGACCTTCTACTGTCATGTCTGCATATATTTAAGGTTGGTAGACTGCAAGAGGGATTGGGCCATAAAAAAACCAAGTGTTGCCATTATTCTATAATAAGTATTATATTCCCAGGGCCCTCATTTCCCAAGTAAACTAGCCAGTGTTGTTACAATTTGCCTAGTTTCTGTAGCAGTTACAAATTCTCCTACCTTCACCTTCAGTGTGTGCGCCCAAGATTCTGTAACTGTTTTCTCAAAGGGCTGGAATTCTGTCCATCCAGCAAAAATCTTGGTTCGAGTTGTTTTAGCCTGGCAACCAGAATGGCTAGGAAATCCTCCTCCTCTCCCTGTGAAGAGGAAGGCCTGCAACCAACCCTGCACTGTCAAGAAGATCTCTTTACACTGACTTCCTAATATTCTATCTATAACCACCATTCCAATACCTTCTTTTAAAAGGCAACAAAGTCAAGAACCACTTATTTCCTGGTTGACCATACACTCTGGTCAACAGGTTTGCTTCCAATTCCTGTAGACTTTCCTCAAATCCTGTTAATCAACCCTTATCCGTCTTCTTTCAGAAATAAAATAACTGTCAACATCTTATCCTCGTCACCAAAACTGTCAAAAAATATGAAGAGTCTAAGACTTTACCTTACTTAGAAGCTGACAAATTCCCAGGCACAGTTTCATGGATGCTCACAGAAGCCATAAGACTCCTGGGTAAGAGACAAAGGACTTTGTCACTCATAGCTATAGCCAAGTCTAGAGTATGAGCATTTCTAATGCCATTTCTGAGCCTAAATTCCCACCGGGAAATACAAACGGAGACAGGTGACATCTGTACATGCAGTGGGTTGCATTATAGGAGAAAACTGTAAACTTAAAAACTCAAATATTTCACAATGGGTAGTAACCACACCTTCCCTTATTTCCAAAGGGAGATACTGTCTTTCGTAAGGCCATTCACTATACAAATATTCTTGAAAATATAGTCTATAACGAAGACAGTACCTTTGCTCATAGGACATGGAAAAATACTACAGACCCATGGAGAATTATCTTCCATTAAAGTGCTAGAATAAATGTTCTCAATAAAATACACTTCATTTGTACTGTCATTTCACATTTTTTCAATACAGACCTGATTACATTTCTTAAAACCATTAATCACAAAATAAATGACCTAATTAAAAAGAAAAATAAGAGTTATATCTCCTCTATTCTTTTACTTCTTATCTGATTGACTTCTTTCAAATTTATTTATATGTCTGTTTGATTTACTTGTAATTGTGGTAAAATCCACAGAGCATAAAATTTACTATCTTAACCATTTTTTTAAAGATTTTGTTTATTCATTTGACAGACAGAGATCACAAGTAGGCAGACAGGCAGGCAGAGAGAGAGGAGGAAGCAGGCTCCCTGCTGAGCAGACAGCCTGATGTGGGGCTCGATCCCAGGACCCTGACATCATGACCTGAGCTGAAAGCAGAGGCTTAACCCACTGAGCCACCCAGGTGCCCCTACCATCTTAACATTTTTAAGTGTTTAGTCCAGCACTGTACATTCACACTGTTACACGGTCATCACCATGATCCATTTGCAAAACCCTTTCCATCTTCCAAAACCAAAACCCTGTTGCATTGAACAACTCCTCATTTACCCCTCTCCCTAGACTATGTTCACAATAACACTATTCTCAAAAGCCAAAGTTAGAAACGACTCAGTATCCACCCCCAGATGAATGGATAAACAAAAAGTTGGAGGGGTATGTGTGTATGTGTATATGTATATACACACACACACACATACACACACACATTTGTGTGTATATATATAATGAAATATTATTCAGTCTTAAAGGTAAGGAAATTCTGACGCATAAATGAACCTTGAAGACCTTATGCCAAGTAAAATCACCCAGTCACAAAAAGACAAATACTGGGGCGCCTGGGTGGCTCAGTGGGTTAAGGCCTTTGCTTTCAGCTCAGGTCATGATCTCAGGGTTCTGGGATCGAGCCCCACATCGGGCTCTCTGCTCAGCAGGGAGCCTGCTTTCCCCCTCTCTCTGCCTGCCTCGCTGCCTACTTGTGATCTCAGTCTCTCTCTGTCAAATAAATAAATAAATAAAATTAAAAAAAAAAAAAGGAAAGCAACTGACAGTTTGTATCAATGATACATTTTAGCATTTCAAGCAAAAATTTGAACTCTGCCTTCAGCTTTAGTGGGTTAAAGCCTCTGCCTTCCCAGGGTCCTGGGATAGAGCCCTGCATTTGGCTCTCTGCTCAGTGGGGAGCCTGCTTCCTCCTCTCTCTCTGCTTGCTTCTCTAATTGTGATCTCTGTCTGTCAAATAAGTAAATAAAATCTTAAAAAAAAAAGACAAATACTGTATGACTGCACTCATATGAGGTACTTAGGATCATCAAATTCATACAGACAGGAAGTATTCTTCCATTTCTTCAGTGAGTTCCACATACTATTATCAGATTAATGCATTTTAAACATCAGATTCATCACATCACTTCTTAATTCAAAAACACGGTAATATTGAGTGCCTGGGTGGCTCAGCTGGGTGCCTGGGTGGTTCAGTTGGTTAAGCTACTGCCTTCAGCTCAGGTCATGATCCTGGGGTTCTGGGATTGAGTCCTGCATTGGGCTCCCAGCTATGTGGGGAGTCTGTTTCTCCCTCCAACCTTCTCCTCTCTCATGCTCTCTCCCACTCTCTCTCTCATATAAATAAATAAAATCTTTTTTAAAAAACTGTGATATCTTTTTAAAAAATGAAGAATTCTAAGATTATTAATAGAATATTCACAATGCTATAAATATAATCTTGAAAGAGCTTTTTATTAATGACCTATTAAAAACATCACAACATGCTCTATTATCACTTAGACATTTCCCTTCTGTATCCCCACTCATATCATCCTTCTCATAAGATAGCTTTCCTCTCCCATTACCCACTATTTCATTCCTACTCAAATTTTGAACTTTTTCTTATTGCTCCATTCAAAGCAAGTTATACCATTTTCAAATTTTTATTGAACAAATTACATCAACTAGGACATAGAATTATGTGGTCATATAAGCCTCAGGTTGTGAGTTTTTATTTTAGATTTAAGCATCCTTTTTCTCAAGAAGACTTTTAGCTTCCTGGTGGCAGAAACTAGGTCCTCTAGTCCTTTGTACCCCAAGAAAACAAATGGCAATTAAAGAGGGCGAGTGTATTCAAAGAGTTCAAGAATGACTGACCAACAGTTGTACAAGATGTCAGCTTTCAGAGACCTATATGTACGGCTTTATATGTCAAAGCATTCTTAGATTTCTGTAGTTTATTTTTGTGTTTTGTTTTTTTAGATACATTCTTTAGGTGAGTAGTTCATGCATTAGTGTTCTAAATTAATTCCAGTCATGTTCATTTTTCCTAGGTCATCCACATTAGTTTACAGTAAATGAACAGAAGTAATCATCTAAGAATGGTTTTTCACATGGTTCTCACAAATTATTACCAGCAAAAAAAATTCTCAGTATCATTTGACTTGTCATATAATGCTGATCCTAACACTGGTTTCAGTTTGTAGTACTATTAACTTAACTCCTTCTGTTCATCCATAATAAAGACAGGTTGAACTAGAGGATCTTTAAGACCCCTTGTAGGTTACCTGGGTAGCTCAGTTGGTAATGTCTGCCTTTGCCTCAGGCCAAGATCCCTGGGTCCTGGGGTCAAGCCCTGCCTCAGGTTCCCTGGTCAGTGGGGAGTCTGCTTCTCCCTCTCCCTCCGCTCCTCTCCCCCAACACCCCTACCCCCCTCATGCTCTCTCTCTCTCTCTGAAATAAATAAGTCTTTAAAAAAAAGACCTCTTGCAACTCCAAATTATTCCCAATCATAATAATGAAAATAAGACAACAGTATTTTTGCTGCTATGCTCCTTTTACATGAACAACTTTTATATTTTCTTCTCTGGTTAATTACTACTCATTATTTGTTTTTAAATGTATAAATTCCATTCATATTTTGAATAATGAAGTTATCTCACTGTTTAATAGTAAGTAAAATGTGTAAAACATCATGTGTTGTGTCAAGGCATACCAATTATTTATAAACAACTGTTATTTACACATTCAATTACTGATATTAAGATAATGGAGAAATATAAAATTTAAAGGGTTAATTACTGAAGGGCATATTATCTCTATACTTCACAA
>RCUC01142404.1:0-16175 GCA_003697995.1 Taxidea taxus jeffersonii
AAGTGAAATAAGTCAATCAGAGAAAGGCGATTATCTTATGATTTCACTCATATGTGGAATTTAAGAAACAAAACAGAGGAGCATGGAGGAAGGGAGGGGAAAAATAAAACAAGCTGACATCAGAGAGGGAGACAAACCGTAAGAGATTCTTACCTCTAGGAAACAAACTGAGGCTTGCTGGAGGGGAGGTCGGTGGGGGGCTGGGGTAACTGGGGGATGGGCATTAAGGAGGGCACGTGGTGTAATGAGCCCTGGGTGTTATATACAACTGATGAATCACTGACCTCTACCTCTGAAACTAATAATGTGCTATATGTTAATTAATTGAATGTAAATAAAATTAAAATACACAGATGACCAACAAAAGGTCTTGCTGAGAAGGTGGCATGCAGGTTTCTGGGGGAAGAGTGTTTCAAGTAAAGAGAGCAGCATATGCAAAGGCCCTGCGCAATTACAATTTTAGAGTAAGGAAGTTTAATTTTCATGGAATAAAATGTGATACTGCACAATGCACTTTTGCTACTGATACATTGTATTTGCTTTAGATATTGGTGTTCTATTTAAGACTTGTGGTAGAAACGTCCTGCTCTAAAAATGGAAGGAAGGAAAGAAGGGAAAGAGAAAGAAAGGAAAGAAGGGGAAAGGAAAGAGGGAGGGAAAGGAGAGGGGAAGAAAGGAAGCGCTGTGTCCTAGACTGGGATATGTAGGAAAATACGAGGGGACACTGCTGCTCTGGGCACCTGCTGCTTCCCCACAGCCTTGCTCCAGGGTGCTACTCCAGGAGGCAATGGATTTACCATTTTAATTAAGAAGCTCATTGCTATTAACTCAGTCTAACATCCTCTTATGCAGGAACCCAGTAACAGAGCTGTAGAGGCCCCTCTCTGCTGCTGGACTTCAGTAAGACTAAAGTGCTTCCAGTGTGTTCGTGAGATGTAATGAATCATGCAGAGAAGAGGCCTTTGTAGTGAACTAGGCAGTGATGGGGTTTCACATCTGTGGTAGACCTTAGCCCTGCTCTCCGCTATTTCTGCCCCTCCCCAACCCCCTCACTCCTGGATGCATGGGTTGACTTATGTATCCTCATAACAGCTCTGTGTTGTATCTAGACGCTGCCATTATCACTGGGTCTGAACCCCGGTAGTAGGTTGAGCTACGGAGTTCTGCTGTCCGGTGTGCTGGGTTATAGATGTCAGGATGTTTCCACCAGAAAGTCTCAGCTGCCTACCCCGGAAGTCCATCGACTTTAGAGATTCTGTGGGTCACTGGGTCCTTGGCTAACTTGAGTGACTTGGCCTTGACCGGCAGGTGTCAAAGCTCTCCTTTACCTATGAAACCTCCCTTGGAGTCGCCCAGATTCTCTTAGGGAGTGAAAGGTCATCATTGAAAGATGTCTGTCCCAGGGCATATCATGGTCTTCAGGGACAGAGGGGGTGGGCAGGTCTGGAGAAGACTCAACATGTCTGATGACTGGGCATGACACTGGGAGAGTCCCACAGACATGGAACAGACCTGGCCAGTTTGGTGGGCTTTGGGCTCGGATTTCAGTGTCTGATTTCAAAGCAACTGCCTTCCCCTGAAGAAGTTGTGTATTATGGATTATGGAAGTTGTATATTATGGATTGAACTGTGTCCCCCTACAATTCATAGGTTGAAGCCTTAACTCCCAGTATCTCAAAATGTGACCTTACTTAGAAATAAGGTAATTGCTCATAAAATTAGGTAAGATGAGGTGGTGCTGGAGTAGGGTGGGCCCTCATCCAGTAGGACTGGCGTCCTTATCAAAAAGGGAAATTTGGATTGAGGCACAGGGAGAAGGCCGTATAAAGATGAAGGCAGACATGTGGGTGGTGTTTCCACAGGCAATGGGGAACACCAGAAATGGCTTGCCAGTAATGAGAAGCTGGATGGAGGCATGGTACGGAATCTCCCTCGCAGAGCTCCGAAGGAACCAATCCCCCAACGCACTGACCTTGGACTTCCAGCCTCCAGAAGTGCGAGATAGCACATTTCTGCTGGCAGCCCTCGCAAACTGTGGCAGTGCGATCATGGAACTGCTTACTGTTTTTATTGTCTTTGGCTGTGAGGGTTCACCACATCCTGATTAAATTAATTTATAGAAAGGGACAGGCTGATGGTCCATGCCACAGCAAATAAAAAGGGCTTGACTATGACATGGCATGCCTTAGACTGCACACCTGCTGGACGTTGGACTCTGTGTTAGGCCCTGACTCTGTGTTAGGTTGTGTTCAAGGCACTGGCATTACAAAGGTGAACGCATCTTCACAGAATTCACAGCTTCTCCCTCTGCAATCTTAGTGAGCTATCCTTTTATTGTAATGAAGAGGTTGGTGAGAGATTTATTTGACTCAGTTATGCCCTTATTCCAAAAAGTATTAGAGGCAGAACAGTTTTTTTTTTTTAAAGATTTTATTTATTTTTATTTGACAGAGATCACAAGTAGGCAGAGAGGCAGGCAGAGACATAGAGGAGGAAGCAGGCTCCCCGCTGAGCAGAGAGCCCGATGCGGGGCTCGATCCCAGGACCCAGGGATCATGACCTGAGCCGAAGGCAGAGGTTTTAACCCACTGAGCCACCCAGGCGCCCCAGAGGCAGAACAGTTTTTAAAAAGTGAAAAGGGCAAGGAAAACAAGAAGGCCAACATTAGGTCATACATGTATCAAAACCTGCACCATGTGATCAAGGGTGCCAATTTGGCCCCAAGCATCCTGGTGGCTAATGCAAGGAGGGAAACACAATCCCTCGTGTGATTCCTAACGACCATACGGTTTAAAGAACTGTTCGGGAGATGCCTATTTATTCCTGGTGTGGAAACTGGAAGAGATTTCTCTCAAGGATCTGTACAGGGAGGGCACCGTGTAAAGCCACATCTGTAACAGAACCCTAAATGCCAAGAGTGACGAAGGCCTCTGTAACTTACAGAAAGGGGTAGGAGAACCCGGCTTGGGGAATCTAATCAGCATGTGTTCTGTTGGAATTACTACCCTTGTTAAACCAAGGCAGCCAGACTCCCAGCTGCTAGATCTTCTGGAAAGAGCCGGGTGAGAGACAAGCATGGTTCAGGGGGGAGGATCTGGGCCCTCATGTCAGACACACCAGTCTATTCTGGGAACTTCAGGCTACAAGATGTTCATTCGGTGAGCCGAGAAGTGCTCTCATGGTACCATGGAGGCCCGTTTAAAAATACTTAATATTTTAGCAAATTCCTATCTAATTCCCTTGTATGCTCCCTACATTTTCTCCATCATTATTGCTGATTACCAGGCTATTTGTGTGAAGGGAGCTATTTGCAGGGAAGAGCAGTTTTCGCCTTTAAATCCACTCACCCGGGGCCTCCTGTTCACCGCTTTCCACGCTGTAAAACTCCCCTGGCTAACATCGCAAGAGGAACGATGGGGAGTAAAATAATTAACTGCATCAGGCAAGCGGAGGAAGAAGCAGATTATAAAATGGAAAGTTTCCTCTACCCAGTGCCACTTATTCCTAACCAGTGCATGGGGGTGGGGTTTTATTTCTAAGGGACATATGTTCTCTGTATGGGAGTCTGCATGTGATCCCATGAATGGAGATTGCTCACTTTGGCAGTGGGAGTATTCTCAGCAGGGCTTAGCTGAGACAGACCAAAGGCTGTCTTGGGCTACAGAGTCCTGCTGTCCAGTAAGGAAGCCCAGGTTTTTCTCCCCAGCACCTTCAGACTTGAGGAGCAGTAAATACGTAGTGAGGCTTGCTGGGGACAGCCTCTGCGTGGGACCTTTACTTTAACCCCTCTCTTTGACAGGTTTTAAACCTCTCTGAACTACAGGGGCAGTTGGTTAAGCATCTGGCTTTGGCTCAGGTCATGATTCCTGGGTCCTGAGATAGAGCCCCACATCAGGTTCCCTGTTCAGCTTCTCCCTTTCCTGTCCTTCCTCTCACTCCTGCTCTCTCTCTCAAATAAAGAAATAAAATCTTTTAAAACACACACACACACACACACACAAAACACCAAAAAACCTCTCTGAACTGAACTACAGCTTCTTCATCTTTGAATGGGAAAAATCTTAGTTCCTGCCTTCAAGGGCCTTTGGGAGGATTAAGCGAGTTGGTGGACATAAAGAGCTCAGTATGGTGCCTGGTACCTGGGACTCAATGATGGGGAGCTATAGCTGTTACTGCTAACATTGGTATTGCCAACTTGCTAACATTCCCGAGGGTTTGGTGTGATTTCCAGGTGAGAAAACATGGAAAGTTGTCGGTAAACGATGAGGGTCCATCACAGCTGGAAAGTGGCAGAAGCAGGGATTGGAAGCCGGAAGGGCTGGTTCCTGAATTTTCCCATCTCCACCTGCATGCTGCAAGTTCAAGCACATTCAGCAGGAAGCTTTAAAGCTCTGAGTTTGTTTATCTCCAGGCTGTATGTTGTGTGCAGAGGTCATCTCTAGGCCTGTAGAATAGAAACTGGTGGCTTAGCTTTTCCCCTTTTAGACCATGTTTCACCCAATCCAAGATACCACCTGTGGCAGATTAAAGTCATTATTCACATTTCCCCTTTCCCAGCACCCTGACTTTTGGCTTTCGTGTGACTTCCTTGGCCTACGGATGTTAGCAGATGTGACTTGAACAGAAGCTTGAATTGGGTCCATGACGATAACAAATCCCAGTCTTTTGCTGAATCCGGACAAATGAGAAAGGCATGAGGAACAGAACTAAACCCATCTAATCTCAGCCAAGATCGGCCAGACCTCAGTTAACCCATAGATACACGCACAAAGGAAGAAATACTTACTCTAAGTCACTGAGTCTGGGGGCAGCTTGTTACATAGCATTATGGTGAAAATAGCTGACCAGCACGTTGTCTATTATAAGGTACACTTTTATTTTTTTAATTTTATTTTTTTAAAGCTTTGAGTTTCTCATTGTTTTGTGGGTTTTTTTTTTTTAAGATTTTATTTACTTGTTTGACAGAGATCATGTGTAGGCAGAGAGGCAGAAAGAGAGAGAGAGGGAGAAGCAAGCACCCTGCCGAGCAAAGAGCCTGACGGCGGGGCTCCATCCCAGGACCCTGAGATCATGACCTGAGCTAAAGGCAGAGGCTTAACCCACTGAGCCACCCAGGCGCCCCTGCACTTTTATTTTTGGATCATAAAGAAGGAAAGACCCATGCCAGTTAAATTAAGAAAATAATTGTACATTACATCCCCAGGTCAGAGATGTTCAAATGTGGGGGAGATAATGTCCCTCTTAGATAAGATGAAATATGGTATTAAGAAAGAAATTGAAGGAAACAGTCAACAAAACCAAAAGACAACTGACAGAGTGGGAAAAGATATTTGCAAATGACATATCAGATAAAGGGCTAGTATCTAAAATCTACAAAGAGCTTAGCAATCTCAACACCCAAAGAACAAATAATCCAATCAAGAAATGGGCAGAGGACATGAACAGACATTTCTGCAAAGAAGACATCCAGATGGCCAACAGACACATGAAAAAGTGCTCCATATCACTGGGCATCAGGGAAATACAAATCAAAACCACAATGAGATACCACCTCACACCAGTCAGAATGGCTAAAATGAACAAGTCAGGAAATGACAGATGCTGGCGAGGATGTGGAGAAAGGGGAACCCTCCTACACTGTTGGTGGGAATGCAAGCTGGTGCAACCACTCTGGAAAACAGCATGGAGGTTCCTCAAAAAATTGAAAATAGAGCTACCTTATGACCCAGCAATTGCACTACTGGGTATTTATCCTAAAGATACAAACGTAGTGATCCAAAGGGGCACGTGTACCCGAATGTTTATAGCAGCAATGTCCACAATAGCCAAGTTATGGAAAGAACCTAGATGTCCATCAACAGATGAATGGATAAAGAAGATGTGGTATATATATATAATGGAATACTATGCAGCCATCAAAAGAAATGAAATCTTACCATTTGCGACGACATGGATGGAACTAGAGCGTATTATGCTTAGCGAAATAAGTCAACTGGAGAAAGACAACTACCACATGATCTCCCTGATATGAGGAAGTGGAGATGCAACGGGGGTGGGAGTTAAGGTAGTAGGAAAAGTAAAAATGAAAGAAGATGGGATCGGGAGGGAGGAAAACCAAAAGAGACTCTTAATGTCATAAAACAAACTGAGGGGGGTGGGGGGAAGAGGGGTTGGCTGAGGGTGGTGGGGTTACATCATATGTTTAAATAAAGCTTAAATAAAGTTAAAAAAAAAAAAAAGTTAGTCTGTAAGGCAGGGAGGGGTCGCCTCTTTGTAAGAGAGGGCCCTGGCCAGTCAGTTTGATTCTCCATGCTTGGCCGGAAATAAAGCTTTGCTTTACCTTCAAAAAAAAAAAAAAGAAAGAAATTGCCTCAGACCTGAGAAAAGATGGTCCAGAACAGAACTTAGATCATAAAATAATTAACAGCCCATTCTGAGAGGTATCTGGCATACTTAATAAAATATTTGTGTAAATTTCTGATATCTTTTGATGACATTAAGAGCCCTTTTGGGATGTTAGATTGCCCACACAGCTGGCCCATCAGACTTGCAACAAGGCTCGTAACTTTTTTTTTTTTAACATTTTATTTATTTATTTGACAGAGATCACAAGTAGGCAGGGAGGCAGGCAGAGAGAGAGGGGAAAGCTGGGTCCCTGCTGAGCAGAGAGCCCAATGCAGGGCTCAATCCCAGGACCCTGAGATCATGACCTGAGCTGAAGGCAGAGGCTTAACCCACTGAGCCACCCAGGCACCGCAAGGCTCTTAACTTTTAACAATCATTCCTCCCTTGGGCGGGGCTGTCTGGCTAGCTCTGTGTTACTCAGAGTGTGGTGGTCTTCGTATTAGCGTCATCTGTATCACTTAGGAGTTTATGAGAAAGGCAGAATCTTGGGTCCCCTTCAGACCTCCTGAATGAGAATCTGCATTTTAGGAGGACCCCCAGGTGAGCCATATACACACTGAGGTCTGAGATGCATTAGTCTGGCTGTCCCCTTTCCTTTATTAAGGAAATAAACAAAACAAAACAAAAACCAACAAAACAAAAGAATTCTCCAGGAAGAAATCTTTGAACTATTAGAAATCTATTTCTATTACAAATCGTTGATCTGTTAGAAGCCTGCTTCCGTTGCCACAGGTTTGAAGTAAAACTTTAATACATGCTAGCAATCACTTGATCGCAGAAGATTCTTGAAGCGCATGGGTAGTAGACACTGTCAACCTTTGAGGGCGCTTGGCTTGCAGTAAGTCTCCCGTTAACGGAATCCGCCTCCATCCTGAGGGCTCTAGAGGAAACTAGGGCTGAAGAGCATCCAAAGCAGCCCAGCTCCCTTCACAGGGGCCTTTCTAGAAGCTGTGTAGTTCTGTGGTGCGGTGCTGGGGGTGTAGCAAAGGGAACTCATGTTCACCCTTTCTATTACGGGGCTGGGTGTGGGTGGGGGGGATTAATGTTCGCAAATCACTTTGTTAAAAACCAACAGGCCAGATGTACTTTAAAAACAAACCAAAAAAACCCTCCAAAAAGCCAAAACCTAGCTTTTAACGGTATTACGGCTCTTCATCCAGCTGGTTTTCACTCACATTTTCCGTCCCTGCCTTCAAGAAATACGAGGCTATAAAATCAGGAGTGGTTCAACGGGGGAAGGCAGAATGACATTAAGATGAACAAACACGCCTGGCAATCCGATTTCGGGGATGTCCTGCTCTCAAAGACCGGAATTGCCTACACAGGATATTTTCACTTAGCAAATTTTACTGTTTTCAAAGAATAGCAAAGAAATCAGTTTCTTTTCCGTTCGTGAGGCTGGAGACTTGGAGAGCCCTTTTCATCTGGCTGGCTCCCTCTTTGCTTTGTCAGCCCACCCAGACATATTGATTTCCGAGAGGGAGAGAGCCAACCTGATGGAAAGAAGGGATCTGAAATGCCATCCTCAAATTCTTGAATTTTCACGCAACCCATACAGGCAAATTAATAACCCCCAGTTCACACGCACCCAGCAAACATTTTGCATTTAAATTCCCGCATTAGAATGCCCTGTTTATACAATAACTTAATAAATCTAGCCTGGCTGCCAAATTGACAAGAAGGTGAGAATCATTCATTAAAATGCAAATGCAATTGAGATGAAATTTGGAATACATTTATTACAGCAATTGAACTTCAGTCAACTGTAGTCACAACACAGATTTTGAACTGCCTTTCAGACAAAAGCACGTGTTGTAGTGTTCCCCTCCCCACCACCACACAAGTTAATATCTTTGTCAGCATGCAAATTAAAGCCATTTCCTGAGTGCTAATGATTTGCAATGGAGGATTTCACTCTTCTTTATAGGACAAGATTGCCAGAGATAAAGGTCAACTGCGTACACAAAAGATTGCACTGGTAGCATATTGTGTATCCAGCAAATGGACCGCAAACATATTCTGAGTACTGATGGCACCCACATTCTTATTAAATCACACCCGAACATCTCTTGACCGTCCCTGGGTCATTTGCTAATTGTAATGCCCAACAATGGGAGATTTGCCCAGTCAGGATTTCACCCCTCAGATCAAAAGTTTCCATTCAGATCTTGGTCCTGACTGAATGACTCAGCCCCCAAAGAGGTCCCATTTGAGGGTTCCTTTTGGTCTCTAAAGCAGGTGGAAGAAAAACACTGGGACCCGATCGTCCACGGAGACATCGCCATGTACCTGCTTTGGTTTTATTCTCTCATTCCTTTGCAAAAGTCAGGTGGCATTTCTGAGGTGTGGCACCGGGCACGTGCCCCTAGCGGACACCGTTTGAGGTGGAAGGAGGCACGACGTAGGGTGTTTCTTTGGCCTCGGGTGAGTGTGCCGTTCAGGAGTCGCTCTAGGGTGGCAAAAAGCAGCGTGTTTCACCTGTCAAACGGGGAGATGACTTCTGACCCCTTGACCCGCTTCATGTCCACCAGCTTCTCAGGGAGCGATGCCAACTCAACCTCTTAAACATCCCCTGACGGCCTTCCTTCCTGTTGCCCCCATCCGAGTCAGAAACTATCCTTCCTTGCCTCTGTTATTCTAAGTAGCTTCCTGGCCTTTATCCTTTTCCCAGCCTGTGTCTACCTGGATGCCGCAGGGCGCTTTCTAAAATGCAGACCTCAGGGCGCCTGGGTGGCTCAGTCGGTTAAGCCTCTGCCTTCAGCTCAGGTCATGATCTCAGGGTCCTGGGATGGAGTCCCGCATCGGGTTCCTTGTCCAGCAAGGAGCCTGCTTCTCTCTCTGCCTCTGCCTGCCACTCTGCCTGCTTATGCTCTTTCTCTCTCTGACAAATAAATAAAATCTTAAAATAAAATAAAATAAAATAAAATGCAGACCTTGTCATTTCCATCAGAGCATGCCCAACCCTTCCACGGCTCTCCACTGTCCTCAGGACAAAGTCCAGAATCTTCCAGGACAGTAAGGCCCTCTGAGATGTGGGCTTTATCTCAAAGGGAAATAGAATATGCTGTCCCCAAATATGCCTTGGTGGCATATTGATTATTTTGAATTAAAGTTACTTAAGATACAGCCAGTGCAGGGAGAACACTCTGACCCTCTTTTGTCCCCCTGAGAGCAGGAAATAAATCTTTCTGGTGAAAGGCACCCCCTGTGTACCGGGAGGAAGAGAGGCATCCTTAATGATGTGGGAAACAAAGGCAGAAGAAAAAGTATTGACTTTCCTTTCGACCTGCAGCCCACGGACGAATCCTCCAAACAGGCAGAGTAACATTCCTCCAGGAACTCGACTGCCTCAACATTGATACTTTTCTAAGGGCAAAAGCCAGTCTTAGCCCAACCCCTAAGAACTTGTAAGTCTACTTTAACATATAAAAATTCCTTCGGAAACTTCCTTTATCTCTACTCCCCCAAGATACATGTTGGCAGTCAACCCTTAAGTATATGACCCACTGATAAACATCTGAAGGGTCTCAGGTTTTATTAGACAATACTTTGTCCCTCAAGGTCCTTGGAAACCTTGCTTCCAGATTCCTTCAAGACTTACACTACCCCTAATCCCCTCCCACCCTTAAAGTATATAATGGGCCACTCCTCATGACCCCAGTGCAGCTCCTTCTGCCCAAGGGTCCTGTCCCCGTGCTTTAATAAAACCTCCTTTTTGTACCGAAGATGTCTCAAGAATTCTTTCTCGACCATTGTCTTCAAACGCTAACATCTTTCCTACATCACTTATCACCAGGGAGGGAATTCAGGGCCCAGAAGGCTGTCTGAACTGCCCTTGGTGCTTCTCCACTAATTGGCTACCCCAAGCCCAAACCCCTTGCTCTGGTCAGTTCTTCACTGATATGTTGTTTCTTTGTCCGGAAGGTATAAAAGGTGCCTGCCTTGGGTACTTCTGAGTATCCTATTTCTACGGACACCTGTATAGGCAAAATTAAATTTTTCTTTTGCTCCTATTGATCTGTCTCCAGTCAATGTAATTACTAGACCAGCCAAAGAACCTAGAAGGGAAGAAGGGAAGAGTTTTCCTGCCCAGCAATCTAAACCCATTTATCCAGCCATTTCTTTGCAACTCTCTACCCCTTTAAATGGCCCCTGATTTTGCTTCTTCTGGCAGTACCTTCTGCTTCTTCACTTGGCTGATCGCTATTTGTCCTTCAAGGCTTGGGAAAAATTGTCAGCTGTGGACCCTTCAATCTCGCTCCCTCCCCACCCAGCTCTGGACTAGTTCAAGTCCCTCCTCTAGGCTTCCTCCACCCCCCAACTCCTTCTGCTTATGTGCTCCCCGCTGCACTCATCTCACCCTACATGGTGATGGCCTGTTTTTTGGTCTCCTTTTTCTACTAGACCATGGGCTCCTTAAAGACCATGCCTCCCAGAGCGTAGGTGATCTACACTTGCTGGTTTTCCTCCTCTGCCTCCTTTCCTTTGTTCTAATGGCAGAAAGTGCTGATTACCTGCCAAATACCCATTTCTCCAGCTTCCTTGGTAACAAACCACATTATCTTGGGCAACCAAATGCCTCGATTAAAAAAAAAAATCAACGAAAGAACAACATGCAACACTGTATTGGGAGGGGCTTCTGGGAAAACGCTTTGAAGGGAGTTAACACGGTGGTGGGGGGCATATGCCCTTTGACCTTTGCCCCTTCTTCCTTCCTGCTGCCTAAGACTTAGGGGTGATGGCTGCAGCCCCAGCAGCTATTATGTGAGTGTGAGGAAACTCTGCAGTTGGAGGCCAGTAGTAAGAAGGGTGGACTGAAAGGCAGATGGAAACTGGGTCCTACATGACCATGAAGCCTCCATATTTGTGCTTTCTCCTGAAGGTGAACCTCTTTTATGTGAGGGAGGTAAGCCTTTACCTTAAGTCCTGGTAGTTCCCAGCTCTGTTCACTATGCTGCAGAATGTAGTCCCAGCTGAGCCTCTCTCTTTGTCTCTGTCTCTGTCCCCTGACTAAATTGTTACGATTCTCACCTTTATTTTATTTGTTTATTTAGTAAAGATTTATTTTCATTTACTTGAGAGAGAAAGAGAACATGAACGGGGAGGGGAAGCCGACTCCCTCTGAGCAGGGAGCCTAAAGCGGGGCTCAGTTTCAGGATGCTGAGATCATGACCTGAACGAAGGCAGATGCTTAACCGACTGAGCCACCCAGGCGCCGCAGAGTTCCCACCTTTAAAATGCCATCATCCTTGGCTGAAACTCTGCCAAAAGAAGTAGGTCTCGGAGATTCGCCCTTGAGGGTGTCAGGGCAGCAAGGAACCAGATGTAGGAGGATCTGAACCTGTTAGAGTGAGGACTGGGAGGCAGGGCGGTGGGTGCTGTGGAAGAGAAGAGGGTATGGTTGGGGGAGGAGGAAGAATGTGCCCAGCAGGGGTCCGAGCGAGGTGCTGAGCAAGGGACCCCAACATGCATCATCTCCTTGAATCCTCACAACACCCCCAGGAACTAGGTAGTTATCCGCATTTTGCCAAGGAGCAAGCTAAGGCTCAGAGGGTTTCAAATAGTCTAACCAAAGGTCAGTAAGTGGTGGTGTTGGAATTTAAACTCAGGTGGTTTGATCCAAAGTGTTGCATGAGAAACATGCACTGGTTTTGGAAATGGTCTGTTCTAGCTTTAACTAGCTCTGGTTTCCTTGTCTCTTGGTGTCTGTGACTATGGGTGGGTCATTGTCTCCTCTCCCAGATTCACTTTTCCTCATCTGCATAACTGGGATAAATGAATACCCAGCCTAGGACCGTGCAGGAGAAGCAGTTAGCATCGTGCCTGGAACCTGGGAGCTATTCAGTAAATGGTAGCAATCATGGTTTTCATCACCATTGTCACGGTCAAAGCCATGAATGGTTGCTGTTACAACTCTCTTGCTGTGCACGTAGCCTAGGGGGGTTGGTTTGGCTCTAAGCCCTGCCAGGCTTCTGGGAAGTGGCACTTGGTTCAAGTGGCAAGCTTAGGAGGTTCTGTGCTTTGAGGGTGGTGGCAAGAACAGTGTAATTAGACCGCAATTATTTTGGGATTTGGTAAATTGCATTATGCAGTAATTCATAAAAACGTCCATGAATCGACTGCCCATAGTGGTGGTGGGAAAAACACTTGGTTATCATGTAAGTAATGAAATTTATTAAGCTAAAGGGCCCGGGAATTAACCTCTGCTCTGCTGAATAAGAAATTACATGCAGAAACCTTCTAATTATTTTAAGTGGTTTTCTTTTCTGTGTTCTTTATTTAATCTCTATCTCGGATCTTCAGTAATAGGAAAAGTAATAAAGAAGTGGAAGGGGAAGAGGAGAAAGACAAAGAGGAGGAGGAAAAAGATGGAAGGCATCATCTAAGGGACCCATATCATAGACATGTGGGTGTTTAAGAGGGAGACTGCTGATAACAGTGAATTCACATCAGACCTGTGGGTTTAGGTGAAAGTGGGATGTACATTAATGTCATTTAAAAAACTAGGCTCGGGGGCTCCTGGGTGGCTCAGTCAGTTAAGCGACCGACTCTTGGTTTTGGCTCAGGTCATGATCTCATGGGTCCTGAGATCAAGCCTTGCCTCAGGCTCTGTGCTCAGCTGGGAGCAGGAGCTGTGGGAGGCGTATTTCATGTATTTCATCATCATAAGGAATGTGAAGGACAGAGAGGGTCAGGGACCTCGCATAAGGCTACCCAGATGGGGTGGAGTGGAGGCCTGCATCCGTCCTCCTCCCCTGTTCACTGAGATGATATTGTCTTATCTGACTTGTTATGAAAGCTGAGAAATGAAGAAATGGACGTGAAGGCATTTAAAGAAGAGATCATGCAAGCACTGACTGCTGTTGGAAACTGGAGATTCCGAACAGCTTTGTGAAGAGGAAGGATGGGTCCTTCCCACCTAATCACAGGATTGCTAATTGCCAGGGCCGTGGTTGGAAAAGCAAGCTCTCTCATCAGGGTAGGACACATGCCCACACGTGTACACACACACACACACACACACACACACACACACACACACACATAAGCACGGACTAGGGGGTGAGGAGTGAAACCCAGCTGCAAAGAAGCTGCAGCTCTGTGCAAAAATGGCTCCAGAGTGTGGGCTAAACGCACTTCTAGAAATTAAATTCCTCGAAGGCATTTGCCGTATCACACTTACCACCTCCCCTCCACACCCCCTTCCCATTCTGTGGCACGTGATAAGAATATGATATTATTTTTGATGGCCAATATAAAACATGGCGAGCTGAATCAGTGTGTTTAAAAAAAGAAGAAGAGGGGGTGCCTGGGTGGCTCAGTGGGTTAAGGCCTCTGCTTTCGGCTCAGGTCATGATCCCAGGGTCCTGGGATCGAGCCCCGCATCGGGCTCTCTGCCCAGCAGGGAGCCTGCTTCCCTCTCTCTCTGCCTGCTTGTGATCTCCGTCTGATAAATAAATAAATAAATATCTTTAAAAAAAAAAAAAAGAAGAAGAAGAAGAGGCAGGGCCATGCGGATTATTTGATTTGTGTTGGAGGTCAGTCCTTTTCTTCTCTGTCTCTAGAATTAGAGACCGGCATTTTCAGACAACATTTTTCCTGACTCCCAAACTGACTGTCAGTGAGTATTTACCTTAATCTAAATCCCTTCACTGCTTGCCGATCCCATCCTTATGTATCCTGCCTACTTTTGAATACGATTCATTCAATTCCTTCCTTCCTGATACCCTTCTTGGACATGGGTGGTATACAAGGTGCCACGTGGGGCTGAGGAAGGAGGCCAAAATCAAGCTATTTGGCCTTTGTCTTCAAGGAATTTGCATCTTAGTTGGTGTCCGGGCCCAGAACTCCCCCTGCTACCCCAACTCCCGATGTCTTACAGCTTGACCTTGGGAATCATTTTGCCCTGAGTCAGAAGCTAGACTGAGCATTCTGGAGGTGACAAGACCGCTGGGCTGGGGAAGCCCCAAACCCTTGATTTGCAAATGAGGAAACAGGCCCAGAGAGGAAGTCAGAGGCAGAGCCAAGATGATAATGGGGTCTCTGGGTTCCCCGTCGTCCAATGCAGTGTGTCTAAACCCTCTGTCACCTCAGGTATCACTCAAAGAGCTAAAATGCAGGACCTGTTTAGCTGGGGGCTGGATGTTTGAAAATCTCAGCATGACCAAAATGTTTTTGCTTCTTAGCTCTGCTCCTCTGCCATTTTGGTCCTCCCTGGAGTACAGAGCCAACTTCGTCGATGTGAGGATGGGCATCTTGTGAAAAGTGCACCGCTCTGCTGTTTTAAGTCCTCCAATGACTCCTTTCTGTCCTCACTGCTTTGTCTCAGGGCTCCACCCCTCTGTGGGGCTGAGTACCAAAGTCTTCCCTCCGGGTCGCCATGCTCTAAAATCAGGCTGCCATCTTGGCTCCTCTGGATATCTGCCCCTCCCTCTTCACTGACCTCCCTGCCTTGGACCTTTTTTCCCCCCTCTGCCCTTCCCAATATTGCATATCATCTCCAGACTTCCCAGGGTAGTCCCCTGGGGCTCTGCATGAGCTGGATTTGTCCTAGCTCCTTGGCCTCTTCCTTGTCAAGTGACGCTCTAGCCTTACCAAGCTGCAAGACCATGCTCTTCCTCACCTCAGTGCCTTTGCTCATACGCTCCCCTGCCTGGAATGCTCTTTCCTTCTTCTTCACATGGCTAATTTTACTTTATCCTTCAGAACTTGCTCATCCCACCCCATCCCCATCCCACCCCAGAAGTCACCCTCTGCTTTTCCCAGGCTGTCTTAGGCTCCCTGAGCTGCTGACTGACCTGTCCGCCCGCATACTTCCTCTTCCCTCCCTACCAACCAGACTGAGCTCCCTGAGGGCGGGGTCGATTTCTAAATCTTCTCTCCCCCCCTCAGAACCAGCACAAAGGAAATCCTCGTAAAATATTGATTGCATGAATAACTAGATCACTTGAAATTCTTGCATTTCAAAACCTAATTAAATACACGCTGGCTTTCTGGCACAGAACCCCCACCACAGCCATAGTCTGGTGGGGTCCGTTCACGTTCTCCTTGGATGGAGCATGTGTTTGGAACCGTCTGTGCAGAAGCTGAATCATCCAAACAGGAAAGAGATAAATGGATGCCTTTGAAATATATATATATTTTCTCCAACTGGGGGCTAGAATATAGCTGTGTTCTAAGAAGTGAACAAATGAAACAGGTTCCCTGTGTGCCTCTCAGGAAAGTTATTTCTTTAGCTTGTAATGTGGTCTCCGACCTACCTGTGTCAAATGACTGCAAGTGGTATTTAAATCCCCAAAAGGAAGGCACCTCCAGAATCTAATATCAGGTGACACAGTATGTACATGTCGTCCCTTGATTGAATTTCCTGGACTTGGCAAATATTCTGTGACCTCGCTGCTCACGCACACATATCCTCAGCACACCATCCTGCCCCTGGAAGTTGCCTCCGACCCTGTGCCCATCCTGACAGGCAGACATGGTGAAGGGGACCTGAACTGGCCGTTTCGTCAGAGGACGTGGACCAACGCTGCCCACCCCACCGGCTTCTGTGTGGTTAAAAGGTGCCCTGAGGGGCACCTGGGTGGCTCAGTGGTTAATCCTCTGCCTTCAGCTCAGGTCAGGATCCCAGGGTCCTGGGATCGAGCCCCGCATTGGGCTTTCTGATCAGCAGGGAGCCTGCTTCTCCCTCTGTCTGCCTGCCTCTCTGCCTACTTGTGACCTCTCTCTCTCTGTCCAATAAATAAAATCTTTAAAAAAAAAAAAAAAAC
>RCUC01142405.1:0-68789 GCA_003697995.1 Taxidea taxus jeffersonii
CTGCACCGGATCTCCGCCATGACTCAAGAGCATGTGAGTAACAGGTTGTCGTTCCAGATCTGTGTTCTGTTCTCATATCTATCACTAGCTAGCCATGTGTTCACAGAGCAGCAACTTATCCTCTTCTCTGCACTCATGTGTGATATTTAGCCAGTTTTCCTTATGATTCTAAAATTCTAAAATGATATGAACTATTGTCATTGTTACCTAAGTAGATGTGCTTCATGGAAGGCATTGTAAACATCTAAAATATTGGGGGCACCTGGGTGGTTCAGTGGGTTAAGGCCTCTGCCTTCGGCTCAGGTCATGATCCCAGGTCCTGGGATGGAGTCCCGCATTGGGCTCTCTGCTCAGCAGGGAGCCTGCTTCCTCATCTCTCTCTGCCTGCCTCTCTGCCTACTTGTGATCTCTGTCTGTCAAATAAATAAATAAATAATCTTAAAATATTGTCATTTTCCTTATAACACAGCATTACTGATTGACATGTCTGTAAGATTTCAATATCCATCGACAGATGAATGGGTAAAGAGGACGTGGCACACATATATGATAGAATACTACTCAGCCATCATCAAAGAATGAAATCTTGCCATCTGCAATGACGTGGATGGAGCTAGAGGGTATTATGTTAAATGAAATAAGTCAGTCAGAGAAAGACAAATACCATATGATTTCACTCATTGGTAGAATTTAAGAAACAGATGAACAAAGAGGAAAGCAACCATAAGAGACTCTTAACATAGAGAACAAACAGGGTTGATGAAGGTGGGTGGGGGAGGGAGATATGTGGGGCTATATAAGTGATGGGGATTAAGGAGGGCACTTGTGATAAGCACTGGGTGAATGAATCACTAAATTCTCCTGAAACCAATACTACACTATATGTTAACTAAATAGAATTTAAATAAAACCTTGAAGCAAAATAAAATAAAATAAACTGCAAAAAAAAAAAAAGGTTTCATGTACTTCCTTTGAGAAATGATGGTCTGGAACCCCTTGATAATAAAGAATGAGACTCCTGTGTCAGTGTTCTTGCAGAAACAGTGTATTCTGTATGTATGGATGACAAATGCTTCTATTATGGCTTGCCTAGATTTATCTGTCTTCCACATATGGATAAAAACCTCTATATCCAAATAGTATAGGTTCATATTACAGATATGTTGAATTTCAGAAAGTTAACAGAGATAAATCCATGTTTACTCACAGATATTAGACTGTACTAGGTTATCCCATAACAAAGTACCACAACAGAAACAACAAAATAATGTAAGATCCTGAAGTCTAGAAGTCCAAGTTCAAGGCATCAGCAGGGTTGGCCCCTGGTGAGGTCCCTTTCTTTGGCTAGTAGATAGGCCCCTTCTAACTGAGTCCTCATACGGTCTTCCCTCTGCTAGTATTTGAACCATAATTTCCTCTTCTTATAAGAACACCATCTTACTGAATTATGTGGCCTGACTCAAGAACTTCATTTTACCTGAGTTACCTCTTAAAAGGTCCTTTTTCCAAGTATAGTCCCATTTCAGGGTACTGTGGTTAGGACTGCAACATATTAATTTGGGGGGACACATAGCAGCTGATAACATGGACATAAGTGAAGTGTCTAGGCAACACTCCAAGCAGCATCTGGAATCAGGCTGCTCATCCCTACAGACCTGCCAATGTTTCTAAGATCCTTCATTAGACTAAGGAATGGGGGAAAGGAGTGCTATGTCCACATATGGCTGGATCATGCCTATGTTAACTAATATTTAAATTATTCTGACTGGCTTTACTAAAGAGTCAAACATAAAATGGTACAATAAAAATGAATAAACATGTTGATTGCTTATAATAATGGTAATTAAGATTTCCAATATCATCTTCTATTCTTTAGAATAAAAACAGGGTTTGTGCTCGCTTCGGCAGCACATATACTAGAATAAAAACAGGGTTCAACTTCCCATCATGAAAGAGAAGATACATGGATTTCTAATAAAGATCACATCTGCCATAGTTCATGCTGAACTGAGATTAATATATAATAAGTATCACCAGAAGAATATCAGTTAGCTTGAAAAGCATTGTTGTGTAACTATCTTATTCATTTCTGAAATTCTGATTAAATTAGTATGCATATTAGGTGGATACTGTGTTGTATGACAGTAAGTTACATATAAAAACAGGAAAAATAACAAAGTGTCAACCACACAATGCCCCAGATGATGAATCAGTGTTATTTTAGTTGTATTAATACTATGATAATTATTAGAGTTTTGAAATCTCTACAACTTCTTTGGAATGGGCAAGACTTATTTCTGGCTGGGTATTGGTATGCAAGTTCTCAACAAAGCTAGCCATTTATATCTGCAATCTCACACTAAATTTTTAACTAACAATTTACTAGCTCAGGAAAATTTTATAAGTTCTCCTTGGTAGGTTATATCTGTCTACCAGGACCTGGAATTCAACATGTCACTCCAAACTACTCTTGTGTGTTCCTTACCTCATGTTTGACCCCAATATTGACCCACCTGATGGAACCAAACTTCTACCTCGAGTTTCTTGAATTATGTTCCAAACTCTTTTGCCTCCAGGTCCTTTATGTATGTATGTATGTATGTATGTATGTGTGTATGTATACGTGCGTGCATGTGTGTGTATGTATGTGTGTATATATATCCATATATATGGATGTAAATATATAAAACACACATATATTAATATATGCATGCATATTACTCTCTAAAAATACTAAGGAAAGTCATAAACATCACTTATTTCAGATTTGGTGTCACATCCTGAAGGAAGTTTCTACAGCATCCCCTCCCCTTTCTAAACTGCTCTATAAACTCCTAAGCTTATGCCTTATGGCGGCAGATCTTAGCATAGACATCATGCCCGTTCATGTATGTGCTCAACCCCCTTGGTGCCTTAAAGGCAAATAAAGGATCATGGTTGTCATTGTAAGTTCAGTTCTTAGCACCAATGATGATTTTGTGAATCAACAGGAACATTTTAAACTTTACAAAAGCCGGGCACCTGGGTGGCTCGGTTGGTTGAGCGGCTGCCTTCGGCTCAGGTCATGATCCCAGAGTCCTGGGATTAAGCCCTGCATCGGGCTCTCTGCTCCACAGAGAGCCTGCTTCCTCCTCTCTCTCTGCCTGCCTCTGCCTACTTGTGATCTGTCAAATAAATAAAATCTAAGAAAAAACAAAAAACAAACAAACAAACAAACAAACAAAAAAACTTTACAAAAGCCATTCACCAAAGTCATTCTTACAACTATCATTGTTACTTTACACATTAAGCATTAGCCATTATTAATATTTTAATTTCATATGAAATAGCCACCTGCCCTTCCCCTACCCATGCCTATATAGTAGGCAAGTCTCCTTTTATGTATGTGGAGTAGACAGGATTTTAAGATGGCCCCATAACCTTCATCCTACTGTTACTCCTATGATTATATCCCTTAATATTGGAAAGGGGGAGATTATCTAGTCACACAAATTACATTAAAAGAGAAAGGTTTCTGCTTCTGGGGGCAGAACCGAAAGCAGATGACGTTTACCAAGTAGAGGAAGTCCCCTTCTATTACCAGTCCTCTGGGAATTTTCATCATGAGTGGTGTTGAACATTGCAAATGCTGTTTCTGCATTTATTGATACGATCATAGGAGGTTTTTTAACCCATTGATATGATGGATTACAGTAACTGAATTCCAAATGTTGAAGAATGTCTGGAATACATCTCATTTGGTTGTGGTGTATAACTATTTTTATATGTAATTGAACTTGATACCCTAGTATCTTTTTGAGAATTTTTACAACAGTGTTCATGAGAAATAGTGGTCCTTTGGCCCCAATTTTAGTTATCTTTTCTTCTGCTTTTACTTTAAATTTAATTCACTCTTATTTTTGTAGTTCTCTAGATGGAAACTTAGGTAATGGGTTTAGAGCTTCTTCTCTCATAACATACTCATTTGATGCTTCAAGTTTCCCTCTAAATACTGGTTTTGCTGCATCTCACAAGTTTTAATGAGTTATATTTTGATTTTAATTTAGTTCAAAGTATTTTTTAAATTTTCTCTTGGTACTTCATCATTGATTCTTGTGTTATATAGAAGTATGTTACTTAACCTCCAACTATACTTGAATTTTTCAGCTCTTATTGATTCAATTGTTTAACTAAATTGTTGTCTAGTTTAATTTAATTGTTGTCTGAGAGCGTATTTTGCATGATTGCTATTTTATAATCTGAAAGCCTATCTTGGGAATGTTCCATGTGATCCTGAGAAGAATGTGTGTTATCTTGTTGTTCAATGGAATACTCAACAAATGCCAAACAGATTCCGTGACTGATGATGCTGTTGACTTCAACTACATCCTTAGTGACTACACTGTTGTTATTTTCCCTGAAAATTACATCACTCATATATACTCTTTGGTAAAGTACCTGTTCAAGTTGTTTGCCTATTTTTAGTGGGTTATTTTCTTTTTATTAAACCTTGATAATTCATTATAATATCCCAACATAAGTCTATTATTTTTTTTAAAGATTTTATTTATTTATTAGCGAGAGAGAGAGAGAGAGCAAGCACAGCCAGACAGAGAGGCAGGCAGAGGCAGAGGGAGAAGCAGGCTCCCTGCAGAGCAAGGAGCCCGATGTGGGACTCGATCCCAGGACGCTGGGATCATGACCTGAGCTGAAGGCAGCCGCTTAACCAACTGAGCCACCCAGGCGTCCCAACATAAGTCTATTATTAAATGCATGATTTTCAAATGGTTGGTTCAAGTCTGAGTCTTTTCCCTTCATTCTCTGAACAATGTTTTTGGAAGGATAAGAGTTCTTAATGCTTATGAAATCCAACTTAACAAATTGTGGATTTATGGATCTTGCTTTTGATGTTGTATCTCATACTTGCTAAATTAAGTTCACAAATGTATTCTCCTATGTTTTCTTCTAGAACTCTCATAATATTGTTTTGGATTGAGATTTATGATCTACTTGAGCTAACATTTTCTATATGGTATGAAGGACCAGAGTTCCTATTTTTACATATGGATGGATATCCAGCATCATTTGTGGAAAAGACCTTCTTTCTACAAGAAGTTGCCTTTGTAATTTGTTCAAAAATCACCTGTCCCTTTATGTTTAGGTGTACTTATAGACTTTTTCTTCTGCTTCATTGATCTCTTTTTATTATCTTTTCACGAATACCACACTAACTTGATTAATTATCCTTATAAAAATTTTTAAAATCTGGTAATGTTTATCTTCCCCTTGTTTGTAAAATATAGGCTAGTCTAGTTCCTCTGAATTCCCATATATATTTTAGAATCATTTTTTCATTTTTACAAAAACCTGACAGACTACTTCTTGGGATTTCATTGAATTTATAACTCAAATTGGGAAAAACTGATTTCTTAGCTATGTTTAGTCTTCTGACACGTGAACACTCTATATCTTTCCATTTATTTAGGTTTCCTTTGATTTCTTTAAGCAATGTTTGATTGTTTTCATTTTACAAGTCCTTGAAATATTTTAATTCCTAATACTTTATCTCAAAGTATTTTATGTTTTTGATGCTATAATAAATGATACTGCTTTTAAATTTCCATCTCTGATTTTAATTGCTAGCCCTTGGAGCTTGCAATTATATTTTATGAAAATTCAATTGATGTGTTCTGCCTTTAGACTTCAATCTAGCTGAGATCAGGCACCTGTTTTCTTTCTCTGACCTCCTCTGTTTAATGTGCCAATCAGTTGTGTGAATGAATGGCTGAATGATTTATTTGATCTTTCACTGCACAAGGATTTTTAGACATTCTGAAATCTGGGACAATTAGCAGCTTTATTTTGTTTACTCCTCATTAAGTGTGATAGAGAAGTATCACTACTACCTGGCCCATCTGCCTAGGTACATCCATAGCCTTGGAATAATAGTCCCACACTTACCATCAAGACAAAGTAAGATTCCAACACTCTAGTTATTACAAAGTTCGGAGAGGCAAACATTTGAAAGTAATGTAACTTTCATTTCTCAACTTCTATTAAAATATGTGTTCAGGATTTTAATGTAGACACAGAAGAACAGCAGGAGTTTCTCAAGAATCAATTATAACTCAACATGATATTGGAATAATAGCAGTTCCACAATGTAGTATCATAAAATAAGGAATCACTCAAAAAAGGGCAGATGCATGTTGAAATGAAATCACGGCAACAACTGTAAAGAGTTTCAGTGGCCAAAACTGGAACAATTTGAGCAACAGATTAAATTTTAATAAGTATCAGATCATAATACACAGAATAAAATAGTCATTCATCCATGCTGACATAAGTAATAATTTCATAATTTCAAAGAATAAATTTTTTAAGGGGCGCCTGGGTGGCTCAGTGGGTTAAGGCCGCTGCCTTCGGCTCAGGTCATGATCCCAGGGTCCTGGGATCGAGCCCCGCATCGGGCTCTCTGCTTAGCGGTGAGCCTACTTCCCTTCCTTTCTCTCTCTGCCTGCCTCTCTGCCTACTTGTGATCTCTGTCAAATAAATAAATAAAATATTTAAAAAAAAAGAATAAATTTTTTAAGATTTAGAATAATAGAAAACACCATTGGCACTGCACAGTAATAATTACTGCAAGCAAGAGCCATTAATAGATGCCAAAATGATGTGATAAAAGTTTGAAGAAAAAAATATAATGATAAAATGTAAAGATCTCCCCTAAGTTATTTAAGTTAAAAAAGGAAAAACATAGAAATTTTACATAGAGAGATTTAGTAATATCACTTAACTAAGGAAATAATTTTATTATTAGGAATAAAACATTTATATTATGTACCCTGAATTGATGCACCAAGAAAGGCACATCACTTTGTAACATTCTTGTAAAAAATACATAACTTCAACTGAATCAGAAAATACAAATAAATGGAATTTCTACACGTTTTATAGAATAAGTTTCTATAGAATAACCAGTACCCTTCAAAATGTCAAGGACCCAAAGACACCTCTAGCACCATCACCACCAAAAAAAAAAAAAAAAAAAAAAAAAAAAAAGGAGGGGCTGCCAAGAATTGAAGACTACGATGACACGATGACATTAGACAATCAAATACAATGTAACATTCCACTTGAATCCCAGAACAAAAGCAGGACATTAGGGGAAATCTGAGGAAATCTGAATTACCCCAACTTAAATTTTTGATTTTTGATCACTGTTCTGGTTATGACCACTGGTTATGGTAAGATGTTTAACATTAACAAAAGCTAGATAAAGGGTATATGTGAACTCTGTATTATTTTTGATAATTTTCTATATGCCTAAAATCATATCCAGATAAATGTTATTTAAAAAGTCAATCAATGGGACACCTGGGTGGCTCAGCGGGTTAAGCCTCTGCCTTCGGCTCGGGTCATGATCCCAGCGTCCTGGGATCGAGTCCCACATCGGGCTCTTTGCTCATCAGGGAGCCTGCTTCTCCCCTCCCCTCTCTGCCTGCCTCTCTGCCTGCTTGTGTGATCTCTGTCTATCAAATAAATAAATAAAATCTTTAAAAAAAATAAAAAGTCAATCAAGAGAAATGTATGATATAAATCAAGCAGTTCATTTTTGTCTGACAGACATTGTTCCAATAAAAAATGGTTGGTATCTTTTATTTTGCCCTCAGAAAATTGAGTTTATTCTGTTAGTTATTACTTAATCTACATTTTTTGAAGAAGTATCAGAGTCGACTTTTTGTAAAACCGTATTGCATCCCAAAAGGAGGAAAAGCTTACATAAATATCTTGTCACTCTGCCAATAAGATGGAATTTTCAACTCACAACTAACTCACACTCTAATCATTGACATCCTCTTTCTCATCAAGAAAAATCTGTATATCTATCTCACTATAAATTCAAAATAATGAATCCCCTAATCTAATTAATGACACCAAGTGGGTGGAATGCAAGATCCGTGGAGGTGGAGGTGGGCCACAGTGTAACTTAACGCAGACACTCAACTTCTGAAACACGGTGTTAATCAACACCTCACAGTCCTGTCCTGTTTCTCCCAGTTAGCCACATGCAAACGAAGGCTTAATTCGGGCATTCTACAAATTCTCTGGAAAATCATTAACATCTGACTCTTATGTGAACCAAGCTATTCTCTGCAAAGAGTATGGAGAAATTTTCAACACCACAGAGAATGTCCACGCACACAGACAATGCCTGAAACAAGCAACAATCTCCGTGGTTTTTATGGGTCCCTTGATAGCCAAAAGTAATTACAGAAAAGTTCCAAAAAACCCCCAGAGAAAATCTGAGAACCGAGTAAGCCAATAGCTGTTTATACAATGCTTCAGTGCTTGGCAAACTTAAGCAGATTTTTCAGAATGGAAAATGCAGAAATGTTATGTCTTCATGCTGATGTTGTTTAGAAAGAGATAATATACTTCTCAAGGCATTTTAAGCAACACAGCAGATATGGAAGAAAACAGCAGAGGGAAAATAGCTAGAATCCTATCATCAGCATGGAATTTTATCAGTGCGAGCACTTATGATCTGGGCACACTCTGTCTCTCTGTCTCTTTGACTCTGTCTCTCTCTCTTCCACACACACGCACACACACACACACACACACACACACACACACAATGAAGTTTAAAACAGTGAAACAGCAAATGCAGATTCATAACCTTGCTTGCTAGATTCTTGCAATTATCATGAAGGAACACATCTCCAAGTAACACCTGAAGGTTTCTACCTTATTTATACTACAGTGTGGAATATTACACTCTAAGTTTCCCATTTTTTCATGAATATTCAACTCTAGTACCAGTTCCATTCTTCCCATGAGCGTTTTAATCTGGTCAAGTATTTTCTTACTTCTTTTCCTTAAACTCTACTCCCTCCTAATCTCACATGTCCCTTGGCTACCTACCATCCTTCTTCCTTCTCTCCATGGTGAACACTTCCCATATGGTTCACTCTGTCTGTTTCTGCACTCACACAATTCTCAGGCTTTCCCACTGGGTGCCTACACTTGCTCTCTGTTAGCAATATGCATTTCTACCATCTAGACAGATCTTGAGGATAACACCCAGTTTTTAATCCATGTGATTTTTTTTTAGCAGTGATCACCACCATTTAATGTCTCTTTGTCTGGTCCCTTGTTCTCAATCTCATCTGCCATCCACCTGCTCAGTGATCTAGTAATGTTGCCAGATATGGCTCTGTCCTGGCCCACCTCCTCACTCCAGACTATACCCTCTCCCCTAACAGACTGGTCAGTGCCCGTGGCTAAATTATCACCTGGATACAAAACCCCACTAACTTATCATTTATTAATCCATGAGTTACATACTGAGTGCCTATTACGAACCAAACACTGCTCCAAGTGTCAGAAAGCAAATTACATGAGGCCCAGCCCTCACACAGCACCTCCAACATCTCCTCTAAGCTCCAGACCCACATTCCCTGTCTGCCTTCTTTATCTCTCTATGTAGATATCTCAAGGTAGCTCACATTTTACCTATAAAGCCTTTCAAAATGTATACCACTGACGCAACTCTGCCGCAAGTAAGTTACAGAAAACACCATAATTCCTTTCTTTCAGTGTCCAATAGTGTTCTAATTCATACCCCTAATTCAGCCCCAGCCTACTGTATTGTCTTGTCCATCCTCCCTTTATGCCATGCTCTCCCTCATGGCACCTGCCCAGGACACACTACCTGGTTTCAGCACTGGAAACAGATCCCACTCTCTGCTGTTTTACAGCATTTGAATGAGTAGTCTCTTCTCCCTCGTACAAATCTTCACTCAGTCATACTATCTTTAAGACGTTTATTTAACTCTTAGGTTAGGTCAAATCTAGCTACATTCTATACTCATCAATTAATATATCATCCCTTCATACCAATTAGCACCATTTTAGTTCGGCATTGTTTTGGATGCTGTGATTAACTGATTAATATCTATCTCTCTCTTTGATTCCTCAATTTCATGATGGCAAGAATGATGTATTTCTTTGACATTTATAGAAACATATTTTAATACATACTATCCTCTGGGAAACTTGTGTTGCTTAAAAAAGTAAATAGGTGAATAAATAATGTACTATAATTTTGAGTTTACATTTATAGTTATCTAGAATTCACCCTTTCCTTTCAAAATATCTCTGAATTTTGCCTTAGGCAATACTAGAATAAAATATTAGGCATCAAAGTTTTTGTTTCCCTGGGGCACCTGGGTGGCTCAGTGGGTCAAAGCCTCTGCCTTTGGCTCAGGTCATGATCCCAGAGTCTTGGGATTGAGTCCCACATCGGGCTCTCTGCTCAGCAGGGAGCCTGCTTCTTCCTCTCTCTCTCTCTCTCTCTCTGCCTGCCTCTCTGCCTACTTGTGATCTCTCTCTGTCAAATAAATAAGTAAAATCTTAAAAAAAAAATTTGTTTCTCTGACTCTAAGATCTAAAGAATTGGACTCAATTAGATATGCCACTTTTTCAGAAATCTTTCTGCATGTGATAATAGCTAAAATCTCTTAAAAAGAGAATGTAGTTCTGGGATCATCAGATATGAATGTATCAAGGATTTTATTCAGCTCCATTCCAACTTCTGAAAACCCTTGGAGGTCAACTACAAGCAAGAAAACCAGAGCAAGCGCTGAGAAGGATGCAATGTATCAGAAGCTGGTATGTCTTATTTCAGCATTCATGGAAAGGCCTGCAATAAAATTTCTAGAGTACCACAAGTGAAAATATTATATTGTATACTGTAGTTTATAGGAAAAGATGCTACTCCTTTTTTTTTAAATTTATCTATTTGACAGAGAGATCACAAGTAGGCAGAGAGGGGGAAGCAGGCTTCCCGCTGAGCAGAGAGCCCGATGCGGGACTCAATCCCAGGATCCTGGGATCATGACCTGAGTCGAAAGCAGAGGCTTTAACCCACTGAGCCACCCAGGTGCCCCGAAAAGATGCTACTCTTAACTGTAAATGTACCTGATTTGAATGTTTGTAGGTAGGAAATACATGGTCTTCCTTAATTCCCACTTTAATATCATTAATCCTTGAAAGTAACTCTAGCTCATATTTTTAAATTTTTTAAAAGATTTTTTTATTTATTTGGAAGAGAGAGACACAGTGAGAGAGGGAGCACAAGCAGGGGGAGTGGGAGAGGGAGGAGCAGACTTCCTGCTGAGCAGACAACCGGATGTGGGGCTGGATCCCAGGACCCTGGGATCATGACCTGAGCCAAAGGCAGCTGCTTAACGACTGAGCCACCAAGTGCCCCATTTTACACACAGTTTAGTCTCAAAACCTTTCAAATACACATAAGATTAAATGTGATCTTTATGCAACTTATTTATTAAAAAACCAAAATGTTAAACTAATGAATATAAATGATGAAGAAAAGAATTTAGAAGTTTCAATACCTTTACTAAAACTAAGATCTAAATGTAAAACATGGAAGGCCAATAAACAGAGATCTTTAGTCAAGTTCTGATAGCTGATAGTGTGGAGAGTAGCTGATAGTGTGGTTCATAAACTCTACTGCAGATGTTTAATTACACAACTCTGAAATATCCAGAGATTTGGTGAAGAGGATCAATGATGCTTTTATTTCTAGAGTTTAGTGATGTCAAATGATACTGTGACTTTTTTACAAAAGTGAATGGATATAACAAAATAGAAACTGGAAAGGATACAACTGCAAGGAAATACCTTTGGAAGAGCTTTGTTGTTTTCTATAAACCAAAAGTCAACGAAACCTTGAAGGCATTGGAAGTTTCAAGTCCCAACCACAAGCTATTACAATGAACGGTGGCCTTGTTCGGGCAATATGTATTGTTTTGTGCACCAGAGGCATGGGAGCTGCAGAGAATGTGTGGGCATGCCCACTCTTTCCCTCATTCCCGTAGGTCTCTTCATCAAACACAGAAATCTTGAGGTAGTGATGGCTTCCTTATGTATATCTGGGAGCTCCATAAACATTCAGATTTTCCACAAGAAATACCAAAAGGGAAGAAAAACCAAGACCAACAAAATGGTAAGTGACACTGATGGGGGTAACTACACTAGGGGTGAATATAGCATTACATACACCGATGCCCCATCATTACACTGTGCACCTGAACCTGGAGCCAATTAACACTGTATGTCAATGATACTTCAATTCTTAAGAATGCTATATTTAAAACATTCCCATTATTACTAGATGAATCTAGAGTTAATATTTTTCTACTTTCAAAAAAATTCATTCATAATTTTGCTTCAGTGCTGCTTATTCACAATTTTGTAATTGCAGATAGCCAAGCAAAGAACTGGGAAATCCCTTCTGCCATTGCTTTGGGATTAGGCTATCTTCTAAAGCTAGTGCAATTTGCCCAATTACTTCGAAGTTATTATGATGGCACTTAGTTAAACACCAACCAGTCAACAGTGTCTAACATCAACAAACCAACATGTCACTTGGATATCATCTATTCCATACGACACAGGCTCTTGTCTAGATTTAACATATGAAATCTCTGCGGGATGAGTGTGGTTTATATTAAATGAAAGGAAGCCATTTCAATCTTGAAATACTCTCATTTATTATATCCTCCCTTTTATACTCTGGTGGCTACATGACATTTTTCATGGAACCACGCCCCACAAATTAATGAATTTCAGATTTCCTTCCCCCAAGAAATCCTAGAAAGCCCAAGTACTTCTTGCAGAAAGCCTTCTACAGATAAAGATTTTCCTGCTAGCAAATGGCATTCATGTATTTGTTATTAGGTATGTTATCTGTGTATTGTCAAGGAGATTTGATGACATTGCTGTTCTTTCCTTCCTTTAACTTACTCAAGTAAAGAGAGAGAAAAGACTTTGGCCTGCTGTTAACTTCCTTTACCAGCATAGGAGGATGCACGACTGGCAGATTCGAGTGGGCTCCACTTACCTGATCAGATTTAATCGAAAATGTATCTTCTAAGAAGCTTTAGTAAAGAAACCTTGATATGTTCTGTAATGATGACAGCGTTTCAGAAACATCATCCAGAAACTACAGCTGCATGTACTAGTCAGATGCTGTATCATCACAGAGTTGAGAGACAGAAGATGGTCTGATAGAGAATATACCAGATTACATAATAGTTTGGTCTCTTTTCCATCAGAATGACTGGTCCATGATGGAACAGATAACACATGCCATACATTCTCTTTCAGAAGAGGTGGTTTATAGTATTTGTTTACACATGGGGGCTGGTTAAATTTGGTGATTTTGCATGTAAAAAATCCTTGTGGAAAAATTCCTTTACTAAAGAAATAGAGTAGGATGTTCAAATTATTAAAACCTCATTTCATAATTTAAGTACCTAATATGGTAGGTGGTGATTTAAATTATCTGTTTGTGCCTCTAGAATGGTATAATTTTGTCACTTCCCATTGCTTAAAAATGTGGTTAAACCTTTCTAATAAAATTTCTTTAACCAGAAAAAGTTTGATAGCAATCTGGTCATCTATAACCCACACATGGGATATTAAGAGAGGTTTAACAACAATAAGGAAAACTGAGATAAACAGAGCAGTGGCCTGTTTGTGATGAGAAAGGTGGATGGAATAAACACCCCCCTCTTTGCCAGTAGTCCCCACTGGAGGAATCCCACAGCAGGAAGGGGCCCCCGTGCTTGCTATGCTGCTTCTACCATCTAAGAGATACCCCGTGGCACCCATCTTCCAGTCTGCCAGTCCTGCTATGTGTTGGACTCCTTAGCATAATGTGAGTTCCTATCTTCTGGTTGCTTGCCCACAGCCTGCCTATGTCCTGACAGAGGGTTTCCCACTTGTCAGATCTGTGCCATCGTTTCCTTCCCACACTAGCAGATGTGGCCTGCTGGTGTCAAGCTAGAGTCCCCTGCCCACCTAGCCCATTGCAACCCAACAGTCTCAGACTACCTGTGCTGCAGTGGAAGGCTGCCAGCCTGCCAGTGCTTCCTGCCAGCTCAGACCAATGTGTGTGTACCAGCTTAAGGCAACCAGTGAGTTTCCTCCATCTGCGGGGCTACAAACTTACCTTCTCCACTGAGGTCTGAATCCTGGCATGGAAAGCTGACCCCCTCCAAGCCTGTCCTGTCCTTGGGCATCCTCTCTCAGTCCCAGGCATTCTTTAGTGTCTCACCTATCTCATCTTACTACCTAATCTCCTATAAATAGTCAATAATTCTGTATACTAAAACCTCTCTGTTCCAATCACTATGTACTTCTATTCCTGACTACCCTAACTGATGCATTTCCTACAATGAGAAAATCTCTGCCATCTGTGATGACAAAACAAGGGCTAAGATTCTTTTTTTTTTTAATATTTAATTTATTTGAGAGAGAGATAGTGAGAGAGAGTATGAGTGAGGAGAAGGTCAGAGAGAGAAGCAGACTCCCTGTGGAGCTGGGAGCCTGATGCGAGACTTGATCCAGGATCATGACCTGAGCCTAAGGCAGCCGCTTAACCAACTGAGCCACCCAGGTGCCCCGAGGGCAAGGATTCTTAGAAAGACAACTTGAGGAGAAAAAGTCCATGAGTCCCTGCAAAATGCAGGGGATATTAAATTCTTATTAGAGACCCAGAATGATTTAAGAGCAAAAATATTTTTTAACATAAAGTACATAATCACTTTCAGAGGATTTGTCTCCAAAATCCTCTAAATAAGTACTATAAATATAGGAAGGCTTCACTTCTTGGGGAAATTCACTCATGCACAGCCTTTCAATTCCACATAGCAAGGATATTACTCTACCCATTGTACCTGATAGCAATGCCTCACTTTATTTGCTGGATCAGATTCCTCCTTGCACACCTGAGCAATGTGCTTCTTTCCTCTTCTTATCTCTTATCCTCTTATCACTTGCATCATCTCCCCATTAGTAGATCATGAACATCATCATGAACATCATCTAATCAACGTGTAGTAATAAGTCCAACCTTAATGAAATATGAACTTAAATATTAAATATTAATATTAAATATTGAACTCAATTGTAAAAGGAGTTAAAAGCCCCTATTAACATTCCTTCCTTCACCCACCATATGTTAGCTCTCCTGGTCTGTGTCCGTGATCTCAACTTCCACTAATCTGCACCCTTCATCCTCTCTTAAATTTACACTTACTAGGCTTTTGTCCTTTCGCTGCTCCTCCTGGGTCTTTGACAATCTCCCCATTGCCAAAGCTAATGAACAATTCTCAGACAACTTCTTCATAAGCCTCAACACCCTTCACATGGTGGATTACTCCCTATTTGAAACACGTTCTCTTTAGCCTACAGAATACGCTGCTTTGTTCGATACAGTATTTTCCTTCCTTCCTTCCCTCCTTCTCAGGCTACTATTGAGGACTCTTAACTAACCTTATGCATTGAAATTTCCAAGATTCACTCCTGGGACTTATTTTTTCTTATCTTATGCACTTACAAGGTGAACACATTAGTTCTGTGTACCCCCAAAGACTTGCACATTTATGTGTTTAGTCTTGACATCACCTCTGAACTCCAGACTCATTGTTACTATCCTTTGAAACAAGTCCACTTAGAGATCTATGAGCATCCCTTTATGCACCTGGAAAAATGACCTCCCTATATCAATATGGTGGGAATAATAAACTAAAATATGAAGCATTTATAATCCCTCAGATCGTAAGTCTGCTCTTTACACATCTTGCATCTGAAACCATGATGAAACATTTAAAACTTTATGAAATATCTGAAAATTCGGTTATCATTTAACTGCACAGTTATGAATCTCATAATCTTATTCTGTATGATGCAATAATAATGTCAATTTCCCCAAATTCCAATGCCAACTGATGGTGTTTCATGGGAAAATGCTGGGTATTAGGAAAGAGCCTGTGGCATTGGTGAGTCCCGCTGCTTGGCAACGAAGAGTAGAAAATAAACCTTCTAATTACCCACAGGTAGAAGAAGCTTACAGACCTCTGAATTTCTAAAAGAGAAGAGAAAGAGAAATCAGAACGACTGAGTCTGAAATTCAATCCACCATTCACCTCCCATTATGCTGTCTATCACGTGAGGTGATCCAAATGGATGGCAGAAGCTGAAGGACAATATCTCAAAAGCACTGGAATGTTGAGTCCCAGCATCTCTTAAAAAGGTGACAAAACTAATGCTGCAAAGTGTTTAAGTAGCTACCATGAACATGGTTTTGCAAATGGCTGGCATTCTCATTCTCGGCTTTTCCAATGAAATTTTGGAAAGAATCAAGGGGTTACTTGCGTTTATAGATTCCTTTAACAGTGGCTTCATTCACCGTAAGTCTGTTGATCACCTACTATATTATGCCTACAGCTATGTTAAAGAAAGTGCTTTTTTCAAGTTGTAAAAAAAATATATTTATATACATTATAAAATTCTGATTCCTATCACTATAATCCTTGGGAAATATAAGTGATTTGGACAAATAAAGCAATAAAATATAGAAATATTAGTGATCTATTTCCTGACTCTAGTTTTTTTTTCCAATTTGAAGATTTTTGGAGGAATATGAAAGGGTTCAATGTACTTAATATTGAATATAAATCCAGAATATTTCTTTGCCATGTTAGTGACCTACCTATGATAATAAAATAGGAGTGTTGACTCTGCATTCTTAATCTGAAAAGCATCCAATGTAAAGAAAGGGTTGAGCACTGTCAAAAGCAGGTACATGTTGGCATGAAGCTCAACTTCCCCATTATGGTTCACATTTCCTACTTGAGTAAATCAGGCAAAATGTAAATATGAATACCAGAGCAAACCACGTAAATTCTTTTTTTTTTAAGATTTTATTTATTCATTTGTCAGAGAGAGCGAGCACAGGCAGACATAGTGGCAGGCAGAGGCAGAGGGAGAAGCAGGCTCCCTGCTGAGCCAGGAGCCGGATGCGGGACTCGATCCGAGGACGCTGGGATCATGACCTGAGCCGAAGGCAGCCACTTAACCAACTGAGCCACCCAGGCATCCCAAACCATGTAAATTCTAAGAAGTGATTTAGGCAGAGACTAATAAAGGTGGAAACAAAACCCCTCATCCCACCCCTACCACAAGGGTGAACAGCAAACCATGAAGTTAGTTTAAGTCTCATGGAAAAACTGTTAAGATAGGAAAACGCAAGACATACTCTTCTCCAATTCAAATTGCCAAGCCTTATTTACACCTCTGTGGATTTAACAAAATCACCCTAATCTGGTTCTCCTTACTATGTTATCTCATCTACCCACTGAGGCTTCCTTTCAAAGCTGCCTTAATTTGCTTAATGAAAACTGTGTCAAATTGCTGAATATTTGTGCCACATTGAACAGCTCAAATCGTCCTTAAATCTAAAGATTCATTTCTCCTGCCATAACCTTTCTGGCTGCGTCCTGCATAACTATACGAGCTAGCACAACCTTCTTGGGGTATCATCAGTGCCCCACATGGCTTTGTCCCTTGCACACCTTTAAGGTTTGAATATATGTGCTTCATTTCTCAGATCTAGTTAACTCAGCTGAGATCTGGAGAGATTCGGAAAACTCTTGTTTTTAAGGAGGAAAATTGAAATAAATGAAGGGTGCTGTCTCTCTTTTTATTGCTAATTAGTACAGCCCCAAAGAGGGACTCTATTGTTGCATTATTAGAGGAGACATGCCCAAATAAATACAAAGTCTGCTTGAATTATTCAGCTCTTCCAGGACCTCTGAATTCATTTTAACTGCTAAAAGCACACTTATCTATGATGACTGACTCAAATTATTCTTTCTCATACATAAAACAATTTTAATGCATTTCCCTTTTTTCTTTTTTTTTCAGGATTTTTCCCTCTACTTAACTACATGACAGGACATTTTGAGCCAGTTATTGAAATCTAATGGATTGATTGATTCTGTTTCATATTATTCTTTCTAGAGGCAAACAAGGAGACTCAATCAAACCCCTAATCCTGAATTCCATATTTGCATGAAGAACTCTGAGTAGTATGACCCCCTTTCAATAGGAAGAGAAATAAATCTATTTGCACCACAGTCACATAAGAAGTAATACTGTCCACCTTTCCAAGGCCTTTGGGATGAATTTAAAAATCCATCTTTGAATTCCAATGATTAACTAATAAAAGTCAAGGTTCATGAATATCAACTGAGCCATCAGTATCATAAACTAAGTCAGACCAGCATTTACCTGGTTTTTCTTACAAAAACAGGAGAAGAGAAAGAAAGAAAGAAAGAGCAAAGCAAAGAAAGAAGAAAGAAAGGGAAAGAAAGAAAGAGAAAGAGAGAGGGAGGGAGGGAAGGAAGGAGGAGGGGGGAAGGAAGAAACTCAGGAAAACCTCTCTGCTGGATGGTTATTTGTAAAATAAGTCAACAGGCTGGTGCTACCCTGCTTATCTTCTTCCTGAATCCTCATTAATCTACAATGTCATGGTAAAAAAAAAACAAAACAAAAAAACCCTGAATTTGTGACTGGAAAAGAAGGATCTAAACCTCTTTGAATTCAGATGATTGATTTCTGATCTCAGACACTCAACTTCTGAAACACAGTGTTAATAAACACCTCACAAGAATTTTTAAAGTATCAGTGAGGTGCTTGTGAAATCACATACGGAGTATAAATATGCATGTAAATATGCATTTACACGCATATTTATTATATATTAATATATATTTTAATTAATATAATTTTATATAATTATATAATATATTCTATAATATACAATATATTTTAACATATAATTAATTTAATTTAATATATAATTAAAATTATATAATATATTATATATTAATATATATATACACATACTAGTCAGAAGATTTTTGTAGGAAAGAGTTCATACTTGGCTCACTGTGGCGCTGCATGACAACTTACAGCAAAGTGACCCCCACTGTTTTTTTGTTTTCAGCATCTGATCTTTCATCCCTTCTCAGTCTTCTGAATGTGAAGAGGCAGAGCAGGATGATTAAAGCATGGGCTCTGGAGTCCCACAGGGCATCCTTGTTTTACACCTGAGATTATGATCACAAGTCATAGTTGGAATTAAATTAAATAATTCATGTATAACACACAGAAAAGTGCCCAGCACACAATCAGCATTCCATAAATGTTAGCTCTTATTATCTTTATTGGCAGAATTTTAGTCCAGGGTCCTATCATTTCTCACTGCTGTGGACCACTGTAAGAGTCGCCTATCTGGAGTCATTACCAACCCCCCTACCCACCCACCCCCATCACAGCTTGTAAAATTAACAAAATTGGAATCTGTGTATGTTTCATGAGACTCCCTTCTATGGCATCACGGTAACTATTTAGTTGGTAAGTACACTGGTCTCTTGTTCAGAGTTATACTCAAGTAAAATAAATGCACATTTTGAATACATAACTCTTCTAGAAATGATAACCACTGCCTTCCTCCTTTCTACCTGAACTCTTCAGACTTGGACAAGAATCTGACATTTAGCTGAACTAACAATGTTTTAAGTTGATGTCCGAATACTAATGTCAAATAGCATTACTACAAATGCAGTAGAGAAGGAAAGTCAAATTAATAGATCTAATAGAGTAAAATCTAGATTTCCATTTTATTTTAATCTGACTTTGGCATTTCAGCTAATGTTTTCCATTTCATTTGCTCTACCCGTATCAAGGTTAAAGTGAATTTCTATCGCACTTACTTCCATGAGCAGAACTTTGCGGACATTGCTACGTAGCTGCTCATTCTCTATAGTTGAGTGACTCTGGAATTGGTGAATATTAATAGACTCTCAGAAACACAGAGTGAGAAGAGAGCTCAGAAACCACCAAATTCAACTCCCTCATCTTACACGGGAGGGAATCAAGTTCCACGATGATGACCTCAAAAAGCTTTTTAGAGCTGTATTTGTTTTAAGGACAAAGCTACTGATTGCTCGCTAACACCCCGTCCCCTTTCTACTCCGTTTTCCACTCTTATTTGTAGAAGACATCGTCAGGAACTCTAGCTGAGCCATTCATCCACAAAAGACTGATAATGGTCACTGGATATAGCACACTACCAGGAAAACAGAACAGGAGTGCCTCTCCATATGCTTGTCTCTTTATTCATATTTTCTGAGCATGACATCTATTCACTCATCACGTGGTTATATATCAAATGTTTAAGTATCTGTATTATATATTAATATGTATGAAAAAACACATGCATACCTATGACATGTTTTCTTTTAAAATTGAGAAACATGCTAGCTTCATAGAATATGAACACTAGAGATGATGTTACAGATCACCAGCTCAAATTTACTCCTGGAATCAGTGGGCTACTTTAAAAATCAAAGGTGATGTGGTTTCTTGCAGATCTTAAGTAGGAGCTACAATGATGGGTTGGTGCACAGAAAGTGCTGGAAAGAAAGAACAGCCAAAAAAAAAAAAAAAAAAGGAGGCAATATTCAGCTGGCTAAAAGGCACTCCCAATTCCCTGCCCAGATGCCACATGAAAGACTTCTCTAAATGCATATGTACAGGAAACCATCTTAATCCCTGTGCCTTCTGGTAGTCATGAGATAGAGTTCACATTTCCAGTCCACCTGCAGTCTTGCCAATGCCATTTTTAAAAAGAAAAATAACCTTAAAATAATATAATAATATTACGATTTTTCTAGCAACATCTGAAATTAAAAAAAAGAAAAAGGGGGGAAATCCCATTTATCTTATTTCTTTTCTTGCTATGCACTGTGCCATCCCCAAGAAACTATGGTAACATCCATTCCTTCAGAACTAGTTCATTTTATTTAAAATAATCAGTCCTAAATGTCTTGGAACCACAGTGAAACAATTAGGAATCCTCATTTCAAAAAGACATTTGTTGAAAATTAATCTCAGTTGAGATTCAGATTTTTTTTAAAAAAGCTTTTGTGAAGTGTTACTCAAGGAAAATATAACAAGTAGGTTCTAAATGGATTCTTATTAAAAGATTGACTAGAGTCATAGGCATGCACTTTTCCAGATGGTAAAATTCCAAATATCACACTGCATTCTTCCTCACTATCTTCTCAATTTGATTTACATCCAAAATGCTTTGGAGAAGTAACAGTGACTCCTCAAACAGCATAAATCCAGACCCATGAGGTTTCTCTGGGGTTTTCTAATGGATCTGTGCTTGGTTCTGAGCTGTCTGAAGCTAGGTTTTTAAGCATTTACTAAAACTGACTCTGGAATCACATGTGTTCTTCCTCCCAGAGTACAGCCGTCCCTGCCTTGAATACTGAAATGAAGAGTGTTGCCCCCGACAACAAACTTCTGGATATTATGACACTAGACTGCAACCTATGTCTGTGGACTGAGAGTGTCTTCTCAGAGACAAGAACCAGCAGCAATGCAGTGAAAAACTATCTTTCTCTCCTTACGGTTAAAAAATAAATCAGTAGGGGCGCCTGGGTGGCTCAGTGGGTTAAACCTCTGCCTTCGGCTCAGGTCGTGATCTCAGGGTCCTGGGATCCAGCCCCGCATCAGGCTCTCTGCTCAACAGGGAGCCTGCTTCCCCCTCTCTCTCTGCCTGTCTCTCTGCCTGCTTGTGATCTCTCTCTGTCAAATAAATAAATAAAATCTTTAAAAAAATAAATAAATCAGCAATAGAATACAATGTTCATAACAAAACTACTATTTCAAGTAAAGGAAAACTGATCCTTCTGTTGAGAATTCTGCATTGACTTACGTCCCAGGTTGAGTCTCTCATATTGTATCTTCAATATTTTAGCTTATGCTTTGAAGACAAGATACTGGGGACCTGAGAGGTAACCTACAGAGGACTAGTGGGGTGGGATGAAAAGTTCCAAGCGTGTCTTATGTTTTTCAGAAGGAAGCAGAGGATACCAAGTCAACGAGTGTTTTGCTATCAACTATTGACGCAGCATCTTTTTTTTTTGACAGACAGAGATCACAAGCAGGCAGAGAGGCAGGCAGAGAGAGAGAGGAGGAAGCAGGCTCCCCCCCGAGCAGAGAGCCCGATGCGGGGCTCGATCCCAGGACCCTGAGATCATGACCTGAGCCGAAGGCAGAGGCTTAACCCACTGAGCCACCCAGCCGCCCTTTGACACATCTTAAGAGGGTGACCTCCTTAAGGTACTGACTCTTCATTTGAAACACACCTGCCTCAGCCATGACACCACGGAGGTGGTTTTCTAAATTGCCCCGGCCCTGACAACGCTTACCACCAAAACTAAGGTTCAAAACTGTGGCTAGTCTTCAGGTTCAGTTACTTTGGGAAATACTATTCTATAATTGCATCCAAAAACACCTGTTTAGGAGAGAGATGTGAAATTGGGGATAGTTTTCCTTCCAGTGGCATGTAAAGTTTTCTGACTGAAGTAATATTCTAGCATCTCAGGGTCAAAATACCAGTACTCCCTCACTAGCCACTAAAATGTGAGATTCAGAACAGAAGGGAAGTAGGCTGAACACACACAGTAACCAACTGTTTCTAGACGGAGCCAGGAGTATTTTCTCTCAAAGCTGCAGTTTCTAAACACAGGGGGAAGCAACCTTTGAGGTAACTCATGAAAGCAAAGCCATGCTCAGTGAGATCAAGATGAAAACTTTCCACCTCCTCCCTTCAGGGCTCTGTGCTCCTCGCCGCAGATGCCCAGGTTCCAGAACTCAGCTGAAAGCTTAGCGATCACCTGCCTTCACGCGGCCGCTGGGTTGGGAAGGGGACAAAGCATCTTCATGGCTGGTTTCCCCGTGTGCCTAAATACACGGCGGCGGCGGAAGTCCTCAACACAGCATGCCACAGGCAGGGGTTCTCCGAGGGAATCAGTTAAGCCTCCCGCTGGGAATGAGGACACCAGTCCCAGAAGAGCCATGCCAGAGGACTGATGTGCACCTGCCGCCTGCTCGGTGAAGACCGAAGGAACTCCAAGCCACAGCACAGAGTGTCCTGGATGCCAGGGGCTGCTCACAACCTTATTATCACGAAGGAGAAAAAAAAAAAAATCAGTCCGGGAATGATTTCAAATCCTTTAAGGGACAATATATGGGGCGGGGAGGAACACAGTTCATAGATCAGATACCCAAATAACATGTGACTTGGAAAAGAAGAGAAGCGACCCTAAAATAGGAAGTCAAAAGCCAAAACGTTACCCACAAATAACACAGATGTCTCTAACAATAACAAAAACAAGAAACGGGTCTTACAGAAGCCCTTTGGCCGCCGGAGGAAAAAGGGAAAGCGGTTCCAGTTCACTGTGTGTGTTAGCGCGGGTCTCGCTCTAGGACTGCTGGGGGGCGGACACTTGACAACTCGCCCACACAGTGCTCGTGCCTCGTGCACACACTGCTCACCCGGACCTCGCAGGCCCCCAAAACCCAAACCCGCAGATCAGAATGTTAAAGTTGTTTCTAAAATGACTGGCAGTAATCCTGAAATCAGGAAAGCCTAAAACGTCTGAAACATTGTTTGTTTGTTTTTTTTTTTTTTACTTTATTTAAGCTTTATTTAAACATATGATGTAACCCCACCACCCTCACCCAACCCCTCTTCCCCCCACCCCCCTCAGTTTGTTTTATGACATTAAGAGTCTCTTTTGGTTTTTCTCCCTCCTGATCCCATCTTCTTTCATTTTTACTTTTCCTACCACCTTAACTCCCACCCCCGTTGCATCTCCACTTCCTCATATCAGGGAGATCATGTGATAGATGTCTTTCTCCAGTTGACTTATTCCACAATAGCCAAGTTATGGAAAGAACCTAGATGTCCATCAACAGATGAATGGATAAAGAAGATGTGGTATATATATACGATGGAATACTATGCAGCCATCAAAAGAAATGAAATCTTACCATTTGCGACGACATGGATGGAACTAGAGCGTATTATGCTTAGCGAAATAAGTCAACTGGAGAAAGACAACTACCACATGATCTCCCTGATATGAGGAAGTGGAGATGAAACATTGTTTTTAAATGTCATTTGAATACTTAGCTTGTGTTTTCCAGAAAGATGACGAATGCGTACAAGCAGCAGGATGCCTCCCGCCCCTCTCTGCAGCGGCCACGGAGCTCAGCCAGCAGAGAGTTGGCCCCATCAGGCTCAGCAGGCTTTAGGACAAAGCCCTGAACGGGAGGCGCCCTTGGTTTCCAGGACATGGGACCGCAGACGCGTGGTCAATGATAGTTAAAGGTTTTTAGAATATTCTCTAGGAAACTGAGAAGTCACCAGGTTTTTAAAAATAATACAAAAATTTCAACAATAAATAGAAATGGTATGTTTTACATATATACTATATGTAATATCTGCATGCATAAATACACGCAGGCATATACACAAAAATTTAAATCTAATGAAGAGTGAATATTCTTTTTGACAGCATAGGGAGCACCAACAAATAGAACAAGGTACAGGACAGGCAAGAACATCTCTAATTCTAAAGAATCATCATAGAGATGATGTTCCCTCCCTATCAAAATCAGTAATAAAGCGGAGCCTTGAAAAGTGTATAACTAGAAAGTAAATTACATACTACCTTCTAACCCTTGGTTTAAAAAAGTCATTTTTTTTAAAGCTCATAAAACATTTAAAATGGAACACATTACAAGGGCACATAAATTGAGGTACTAAAACAGCATTTAAAAGGAAATTTATAACTTTATTTATTTATTTATTTTAGAGAGAGAGTGAAAGCTGGCAGCAGTGGAGTGGGGAGGCCGGGAATGGAGGGTCATACAGAGAGGAAGAGAGATGATCTTAAACAGGCTCTCTGCCCATCTCAGGACCCTGAGATCATGACCTGAGCAGAAATCAAGAGTTGGAGGCTTAACCAACTGAACCACCCAGGTGCCCCGGAAATTTACAAGTTTGATTTTATTTGTCCAAAGACCTGAATGGAAGGGAAAAAAAAAAAAAGTGTGCAAACCATGAACACAAAACTGGAATAGAAACTAGATAATTCACCCCAAAAGAAGGAACAATATAATAAAGATGTGGGAAGGAGCACTGACATAGAGGACATCATTATGATCAAAACTGGTAACATAATAAGAGTAAAAAAGGATTCATAGAAATGGATCTAAAAGGGGAAAAAACATCTGGGAATATCACTCAAGAAAAAATAGGAAATACAGAAATAAATAAAATATAAATTTTTAAAATTTAGGAATTATAGAAAAATAGACATGGCCACAAACAATAAATATATATAAATATATTTTGATACATATAAATAGACAAATATCTTTAAGGTAATTAAAATGCTAAAGATCTTTATCTACACAGACACATACAAGCACAATGTATTAAATGTTATTGCTTTTAAATTTACAAAGAAAAATTAACCTCTATAAAATTAATTTTTTACAAAAAAAGTAAAATTATTTGTATGCTTTATGCTATTTCTTTATACTGCAGGTAGGATGATATTAATTTTTTTAAATATTTTATTTATTTATTAGACTGAGAGAATGAGCAAGCACAAGCAGGGAGAGCAGTACAGGGAAAGGGTGAAGCAGACTCCCTGCTGAGCAGGGAGCCCAAAGCGGGACTCTATCCCAGGACCCTGGGATCATGATCTGAGCCAAAGGCAGACGCTTAACCCACTGAGCCACCCAGGTGTACAAATATTCATTTTTAAAATAAAAAAGATGAAGAATCAAAGCCCTATTTCACACATGAATTTTAACTTAAATTGCTAATACTGTCCTTGGATTATTTCATCTGACAGTGGATGACGGCATACATCAATGGTTAAATACGTTCAAGAAAACAAGAGTACTTTAATATCAGGAAATCTGCCAATGAGATTCAAATTGTTAATACATTAATAAATTACATGATTATCTCAATAAACACAGAGAAAGATTCTCATGCAATTCAACATTTTTGTGATTAAGCCCTCAAAAATAGGGAGGTTCCTTAGCCTGATAGTTTTTATACCAAATCACAATGTAACAACTCATATAAACATTTTATCATAACTCATGACTTTTGAAGACAAGATCAAAGTGTATTCACTAGCACTGCTATTTTTTTAACATAGAATTGAAGGTCCTGGACAGCACTATGCAATATATTGAAACAAATGAGAAGTATGAAAAGAAAAAGTCCAATTCTATTTGCATAGGATATCATCATGTATTCTAGAAATTTAACGGAATCAAGAATCTCTGTAAGCAATAAAGGAATAAGCAAATATGATGGATACAGACCACCTTACAAAAAGTAATTGTGGTTATTTAAATCAGAAAATATACTGCAAGGTAAAACAATATTCATAAAGGCTTAAAATGTATCTCTAAATTAAAAGTAAAAGTACAAGTTAAATGTTGAAAACTAAAATTCCATTCAGAGGGGAAAAAAAAGATACTTAACCAAAGAGATATAGAACTTTTGTGGATAGAGAGACTTAATAAAAGATGTCACAATTTCAAACCTCTCTACATTAATGTATTATTTCAATGTATTCTGAATCAAAATTTTCACAGTAGTTTTAAAGAATTTAAACATATTTTTCCAAATGTATATAACAATTTAATGACTAAATCAGAGAAAGATAATTATCATATGCTCTCTCTGATATGAGCATTTTGAGAGGCAGGGCGGGGGTTTTGGGGAGGTAGAGAAGGAAAAAATGAAACAAGACGGGATCTGGAGGGAGAGAAACCATAAGAGACTCTTAATCCCACAAAACAAACTGAGGGCTACTGGGGGGTGGGGGGTAGGAGAGGGTGGTTGGGTTATGGACATTGGGGAAGGTATGTGCTATGGTGAGTGCTAGGAAGTGTGTAAGTCTGATGATTTACAGACCTGTACCCCTGGGGCAAATAATACATTATATGTTAACAAAAATAATTAATTTTTTTTAAAAAGCTAGAGACAAAGGGATTCAACTCAAAAGGGAGGAATGCTGCAGTTATGATCAAATATTAAAGGATTTTGTAAAAAATTTTAAGAAGGTATTTTTTTATTAAAATAATATTTAATGACTCTAGCAATTTTGATAAAGAAGAGCAATGAGAGTAAATGTGTCCTACCAGATAGCACACTACACTACAAAGTATAACAACGAGAAATCCTGCAGTGCTACCCCAAAAGAGGCTAAATGGAATAGAAAAGACAGTTCAATTTCAAATCCATGTGCATAAGGAAACTTTGCATGCAATATTTGTACAGATAAAATATAAACAGCTCAACTAATGGTATTGGGATAAACACTCAAAGTGGAAAATAAGACTTTATACCTATCTTATACATTACGCAACAGATCTTCATAAATTAAATATCCTTATATGAAAGCTAAAGTACAAACACAGTAGCAAAATTACCAAAGAATATCTTTGTCTCCTTTGATTGATGAAGAACCTCTTTAAGATCATAAATACACCGTTTATAATGCCAAACACTGAGTACATACAATAAGAATTATCAGTACAACAAAGGGCTAAGAAATGTTTGAAAATTTAAGAGAAAAAGCTGGCTATTATCAGAAGAGCTTAAACTAAAAAAAAATCTATACCTTTTCTGAAAATGATGGGAAAACAGAAAATGAGCAGAGAGCACAATAGCCTTTTCATATTCAGGAAAATTATGACTAATTTCATAAAGTAATGGTTACTTTATTACCCAAATAATTGAAAATTAAACAATATTTTTCTGTACAGATTATAAAAAAGTATAACAAAGTTAAATAATTCCAGATGTTGGCAACTGTAGGAAAACAAGCTTTGTGTATTTGGAGTAAAACTGAAGCCTACTGAAGCCTGCTGGACGGCGCTGTGGTGGATCTTAAGGAGTATGCACCCAAACGTTCACAGTGGCTCAGTCATCCCAGGCACGGACATAACGCTGACTTACCCTCAGGCACACACCCACAAAGACAGCTGTCGATTAATACTCACTGCACTCTTGTCCCTGGCATTGGGGAGCTGAAACCACTATGTGTTCATCACTAGGAGATTTCATCAATAGAGTGCATAGTTCATTATCTGCTGAGAACTGTTCAGTTCCATAGATATAGTAAATTATTTGCTAGTACTATAGAATATTTTTCAGTTATTAGAGAGAATAAACTGAAAGTTTAGAGATTTGTATAAAGAGATCTTAAGTCAATAGAGTTGAGTTAAAAAATGCATGTGTGTGGGACGCCTGGGTGGCTCAGTGGGTTAAGCTGCTGCCTCCGGCTCAGGTCATGATCCCAGGGTCCTGGGATCGAGTCCCACATTGGGCTCTCTGCTTGGCAGGGAGCCTGCTTCTCCCCTCCCTTCTCTGCCTACCTCTCTGCTTACTTGTGTGATCTCTGTCTGTCAAATAAATAAATAAAATCTTTTTAAAAAAATGCATGTGTGTACGTGTGTGTATTAACACTATTCATATAAAGTTTGAAGATACGCATATACAACACCATAGAACTAAAGTACATATAATTTAAAGTTACACATAATTGAGTAAATGCACAAAGTCCCCTACAGCGAGTTTCAGTGGGATATAGAAACAGGAGTAGTGATTATAGATGAAAAGAAAAAAAAAGGCAAAAACAAAAGGAAGGGAGCACTTCTGAAATAAGGGTGTAAGGAAATCAGTGGTGTCCGCAGTGAAATAGCCACAGTTTGTGAAAAAAATAAATAAATAAACTATAAAAAACAACAACTTAAAGACTTGCTATTTCTGTGAGGGCATATGGCAACCAAACCAGCAGAAGAACATTTATTGCAGAAAATCTATTGTACCTCACTAAGAACATGTGAGCCATGACCCAGTTCCTCTCACTGACCACCTTCCCTCAGCCAGTGTGACAGAAGTTCCAGCTCTGGCAGAGAAGAGAAGACTCCCACTCAACTCAGTTCCTGGTCTAGTGCCTGGGGGAGGGCAGGCCACCAGCACTGCTCACGCCCCCCATAACTGCAAGCAAGCATGGCCATGAGACCTGGAGCTCCCACCCTGCTTCCAGTGTCCACCTGTACTATGGAGACTCTATCCAAATAAGGCCATCTGAGAATACTGGGATCCGACCGTCCTATAGCAGCTCACAAACAGGGGTAAATTCCATGGTGAAGAATGAGAGATGAGAAGACAAGGGACTACCATTTCCATTTCGCACCCAACTAATACAAGAGGGCATCATTCCAAGAGAATGAGAAGAGGGAAGAGAAGACAGAGGAGAAGAGAGAGAGGTGAGAGAAGAGAAGAGAGTTGCTGTCCCTGCTGCCACCTGCACTGGTTATAGTGCAGGGCTACTTAGGAGAAAAGAAAGTTCACGGGGGGTGGGGGGGTGGGGAAAGAATAAGACTGATGTTGAGTAAGGGTATAAGCTTCCAGCAAGTAGTAATAAGACAGATTTAATGTACTGTATGAATGAATACAGACAAGAATAGTGCATTATTATATAATGGGAGAGAGGTGCTAAGTATCACTACAACGGCAATCAATTTCAATATATAAATGAACCAAATTAACATGTTACACATGTTAGATTTATGCAGCATTATATGTCAATATATTCAATTAAATAAGGTTCATAAGAGCAATAAGAAAGTCCATAGCGTTCCACAGGCCCTATCTACTGGACTGACATTATTTGGAACAGAGCCTAGGGAAGTTCAGTTCCCAAGGGCATTGTCAGAATTGATAGAGATCTTGATGTAATTCAGTAGAAGCTGCTATCCTTCTACTAGTAGAAGTGAGAGTCAACCACTAGAAGTTTAACAGGGAAAACCAGAGAAGAGATGGCTAAGACGAGCCCTCTGGGGTAAGCAACCTCAATGATTGGCATCAAAGCTACCTCTCTGGGGTTCCTGGGGCTCAGTTGGTTAAGCAACTGCCTTCTGCTCAGGTCATGATTCTAGAATCTGGGATCGAGTCCCACATCGGGCTCCCTGCTCAGGAGGGACCTTGCTGACCTCTCTCTTCTCATGCTCTCTCTCTCTCTCTCTCAAATAAATAAATAAAATCTTAAAAAAAAAACAAAAAAAAAACCTACCTCTCCAAAGTGGCTGGCTTTAACTGGATAACACTGTGCAAAAAAACATGCCCAGGCTATTATTTAAAACAATAGAGCCATCAAAGAAAAAGCAGCTAAAAACATAGCAACCCTTGGGTTGTGGGACACATAACCAGACTGCATCCTCTAAAGACTGACACAAAAGCAAACAACAAAACCCAGCCCTGGTCCAGTGCCCAGAGTTGCTACAATATATTAATGGAAATGTCCAGTTTTAACTGCCTCTTTCCTGGCCTTCTCATTCACCTTCTGGCTGGTCTGCTGTCACATTCAACCATCAGCTTACAATAAAAGCCATGTAACAGTGGACTTAAGATCCAAAGATATTCATGCCACATATCATATCAACAAAATGAGGCACAAAAAAATCCCACATGATTTAAATAGATAAAGAAAAAAAAAACTCTTGAAAAAATTCAAAATATCTTCACCAAAAACAGAGATAACTAATACAGAAAACATGAGTTCACTTGTAAAAAATCTTTTAAAAACCTACTAAAAATGATTAGCACTAATAAACAAATTCAATGAGATAAAGAATACAAGATTAATACACAAAATTATACAACATTAATTTCTATATTTAACATTGAACAATTCAAAATAAAATTATAGAAAATTTCCAAATACAATCGCATCAAAATGGTAAAATAATTAGGAACAAATTTAACAAATGAAGTATTAAATTTGTACTCAGAAAATTATAAGATATTATTGATAGAAACTAAAGAATTAAATAAAAAGAAATTTCATGTTCATTGGTTGTAATTCTTGATTCTGTTAAAAGAACAGTGGTCTCCAGAATGAGTCACCTATTCATTTTCGGCAAGAATACCAATCAAGATAATTCAATGAGTAAAGAATTGTTATTTTGACAAAAAGTGCTGAGACAACTGGATAGTCACATTCAAAGGTATGAAAATAGACTTCCCTCAAATAATATTCAAATATGAACTCAAAGTGGATTAGAAACATAAATGTATGAACTAAAATGATAAAACACTTACAAGAAAACATAGAAGTAAATATCCTATTCTTAGGATAGAGCACCATTTTTAGATATTACATCAAAAGTATAAGCAACAAAAGAAAAAAACAAAAAATTTGGACTTAATCTTAAAAAAACCTTTTGTGATATAAATAATATCTGAGCAAAGTGAAAAGAAAAGGTGCAATGAAAGAAAATATTTTCAAATCCTATATCTAATAAGGCCTTATATCTGATATTCATAGAGAACACTTAGAACTCAATAATAAAATGCTAAATAGCTCAAGTAATGGGCAAAGGAGCTAAGCAGACATTTCTTTGAAGAGGTATATGAATGATCAATAAGCATAAAAATTTGTTCTAGAAAAATAACAAATTAAAACCACAATGAGAAATCACTTCATACACGTTAAATGGTTATAATAAAAGAATGCAGATATTGATAAAGAAGGGAATGTTTAAGTAGTAGCAGCAGGGTTTCCTATTGTGTGAGTAAGGAGCATGGAAGTTTCCACCCTATTCTAACAACAAGTGAAAAGCTGAAGAGGTTCATCCATAAGGGAGAGGAGAACATAGGACATAGTGCTGCCTCCAGACTGGAGAGACAGATAGGCAAATGCAAGGAATCAAGACTGCCTGGAACAGAGACTCACAAGCAGCAGGAACCAGTGCCAGGACAGGAAAACCTGAAATGTAGTTCAGTGTGAAAACATTGAGGAGGAGCTATATTAATTTCAGACAGAGTAGACTTCAAGTAAGGAAATATATCAGAAAAAGAAGGGCATCACATAATGATAAAGGGTCAATTCTCCAAGAAGCCATACCAACCCTTAACATTAGGTACCTAACAAGAGCATAAAACTAATGGAGACAAAACTAATACAACTGCAAAGAGAAACAGATAAATTTGCTATCATAGTTGGACATTCCCACACCCTTCCATCAGAAATGGGCACATCTAGCAGGCAGAAAATCAGTAAGGACAGAGTTGAACTCGACAACACCATCAATCAACTGGATATAATTGAAATCGACAGACTATTTCATCCAGCTACAGCACAAAACACATTCTTTTTTTTCTTAAGTTTACACCAAATATTCAACAAGACGGACCATACACTGGGTCATAAAAGATGCCTTAACAAGTTGAAAACAATAGAAATCATGTATCTCTCAGACCACAGACCACAATGGAATTAAACTAGAAATCAATAATAGAAAGATAAGTAGGGAATTTCCAAAATACACAATGATTAAACAATGCACTTCTAAATAATAAATGAGTTAAAGAAGACAGCTCAAGAGTAATTTTAAAATATTATGAAATAAATGAAAATGAAACATAACTTATCAAAATTTGTGGGATGCAAAAAAAGCAGGGCTTAAGGGGAAATTTGTATCACTGAATGCTTATATTATAAAATTAAAAAAAAAACTCAAACCAATAATATAAGTTTCAACATTAGGAACTAGAAAAAAAATAGCATATTAAGTCAAAAGTAAGCAAAATAAAAGAAATAATGAAACTAGAGTAGGAATCAATGACCCTAAAAACACAAAATCAATAGAAAACCAAAGAAACTAAAAGTTGGCTGTTTGAAAAGAAAGATAAGATTTGTAAGATTCTAGCCAAGCTAACTAGTTAAAAAGGAAAGAGGCCACAAATTATTAATAGCAAAAAATAAAATAGAAGGCATTACTACAGATGCCATAGAAATTAAAAGGCTAATAAAGGGATACTATGAATAACTCAATGCCCACAATTTGATAACTAATATGAAATGGACCAATTCCTTGAAATATACAATCTCCCAAAAATCACACAGGAAGAAATAGATTATCTGAATAGGCCTGTATCTATTCAAGAAATTAAATCAGTAATAATCTCCCAAAAGAGAAAGCACCAGGCCCAGATGGGTTCACTGGTGAATTCTACCAAACATTTTAAGGGAAACAAAACAAAACAAAACAATTTTCTATAATTTCTTTCAGAAGACAAAAGTAGGGAAATAATTCCAAACTCATTCCACAAGGCCAGCAATAGTGCAATGCTGAAACCAGACAAATGCATTACAAGAAAAGACAACTACAGGCTAATATCTCCCATTAACATTGATGAAAAGTTCCTCAACAAAAGAGAGCCAAATTAAATCCAAATAAGGATAAAAAGAATTATACAACACAAATAAGTGGGGTTTATTTCTAGTATGCAACACTGGCTCAACATTCAAAAATTAATTATATAATCTATCACAAAACAGGCTGAAAAAAGGAAAAATCTCATGATCATACCAACTGCTGCAGAAAAAGCATTTGACAAAATCCAAAACCATTCATGATAAGAACTCTCAGTAAAATAGAAATACAAGTGACTTCCTTAACTTCTAAAAAATGTCTACTAAAAACCTACAGTTAACATTGTATTTTAGCATGAGAAACATTAATCTTTCCCATAAGATATGGGACCAGGTGAGGATGTCACCTCTCACAATTCCTTTTCTTTTTTTCTTTTTTTAAAGATTTTATTTATTTGTTTGTTAGAGAGAGAGAGAGAGCACAGGCAGACAGAGAGGCAGGCAGAGGCAGAGGGAGAAGCAGGCTCCCTGGCAAGCAAGGAGCCCGATGTGGGACTCGATCCCAGGACACTGGGATCATGACCTGAGCCGAAGGCAGCCGCTTAACCAACTGAGCCACCCAGGCGTCCCTACAATTCCTTTTCAACATTATTCTTTTAAGTGTTAGTTAATGCAATAAGCCAAGAAAAGGAAAGGTATAAAGTTTGGAAAGGAAGCTATAACACTGTCTTTATTCATAGATGTCATGATCATGTGGGTAGAAAATCTGAAAGAATCAACAAAAAAGAATCCTGGAACTAATAAGTGGTATAAAGAACTGAAAAAATGCAAGGTCAAATTGCAAAATCAACTGATTTTTTACATATCAAAAATAAACAGGTGGAATGTGAAAGTAAATACACACTATCATTTGGACTATACCAAAATGAATAATGACCATACCAAAATACGTAAAAGATCTATATAAGGAAGACTACAAAATGCTTCTGTACAAAATCAAAGAACAAATAAGTGAATAGATACTCCACGTTCATTGATAAGAAAAGTCAGTATTTTCAAGTTCTTCCCAATATGGTTGGCAGATTCAATGAAATTCAGCCAAAATATTTGCAAGTTATTTTATAGATAACCACAAAGTGATTCTAAAGTTTACATAAAGAGTTAAAAAAAATCCACAGAACAGACAACAAAATATTGAAGGAGGAAAATGAAGTTGGAAGACTGACAGTACCCAACTAAGACTATAAAGCTAGAGACATCAAGATAGAGTAGTATTGGCAAAATATATACCAAAAAAAAAAAAAAAAATCAGTGGAACAGAATAGAGAACACAGATATAGACCCTTGTGAATACAGTGTATTAATTTTTGACAAAGAAACAAAAGCAGTACAATGAAACAAATTAAGTCCCCTCAACAAATAATGCTGCAACAGCATGCCCGGGTGGCTCAGTCAGTCAAGTGTCTGCCTTCAGTTCAGGTCACGATCCCAGGGCCTTGGGATCCAGTCCCGCATCGGGCTCTCTGCTCAGCGGGATGTCTAGTTCTCCTTCTACCCTTCGATCCTGCTCATGATCTCTCTCTCCCTCTCTCTCTCTCAACCTAATAAATAAATAAATAAATAATCAAATAATCTTAAAAAATATCTTAACAAATAATGGGGGAACAACTGGACATCCACATGCAAAGCAATGAATCTAGACACCAAGGTGACAACCTACACAAAAATTAACTCGATATGGATCACAGACCTAATCGTAAACTGCAAACTATAGGAGGACTCCTGGAAGAGAACAGAGGAGAAAACCTAGACAACCTCAGGTCTGATGATGCCTTCTCAGAGATGACCCAAAAACATGACTCCTGGAAGAAATAGTCGATAAGCTGGACTTTGGTAAAATTTTAAACTTCTGATCTGGAAAAGATAATGCTAAAAGAATGAGAAGCCAAGACACAGAGTGGGAGAAGATATTTGCAAAAGACACATCTGATAAAGGACTGTTATCCAAAATATACAAAGAGATTTCAAAACTCAGCAATAAGAAAACCAATAACCTAATTAAAAAATGAGCCAAAAGATACGACACTCACCAGAGAAGACACTCACGTGGCAAATAAGCATATGAGATAGACTACATCACGTGTCATCAGGGAAATGCAAAACAAAATAATGCGATATCATTACATACCTACTAGAGCAGCCAAAGTCTGCAACACTGACAACACCGACACTGGAGAGGATGTGGGGCAACAGGAATTCTCATACAGTGCTGACAGGGATGACAATGGTGTAGCCACTGTCAAAGATGCATTGGCATTTTCTCACAAACATAAATGTCCCCTTAGCACACACTCCAGCAACTGTGCTCCTTGTTATTGACTCAACGGGGCTGAAAACTCGTATCTACACAAAACACTGCACACACAGATTCATTGCAGCTGTTTATAGCTGCCTACATCTGGAAATCAAGATAACCTTCAGCAGATGGATGGATAAACAAACCAGGACATCTCAAGACAACGGAATATTACTCAGCGCTAAAAAGAAATACACAATCAAGCCATGAAAAGACTTGAAGGAAACTGAAGTGCATGTTACTAAGTGAAGGAAGCCAATCTGAAAAGGTCACATACTGTATGATTCCAACTGTATGATGCTCTGGAAAAGGTGACACTATGGAGACAGTAAGATCCCTATCGGGGCGGGAAGGCAGATAACTGAGGATTTCTGAGCCGTGAAAATACTCTGTGTGTTACGATAGTGGTGGACACATGTATTTTAGATCTGTTCAACCCACAGAGCAAATTCCACGGTAAACTGTGGACTTTGGATGATAGGGATGTGTCAAGGTAGGTTCACCCTTGGTTTAAAAAAAAAAAGGTATTATTTTAATGAGTGACGTTGTTAATGGGGAGGCTGTGCTAAGGGTACAAAGGAGGTGAATGGGCAATCTCTGTACCCTGCTCTTAATTCTTCATAAGCCTCAATCTTCTCTTAAAAAAAATTAAATCTTAAAAAAAAACTATGGCAACAACAGCAATTCACAAACATACAGAAATTAGAATCCTCATTCATTTCCTGTTGAAATGTCAGATGGTACAGCTCCCCAAAGTTACACATGGACTTACCAGGTGATCCAACATTTACACTCCTGGATACCGACTCAACAGAATTACCAACATGCACACCCACAGCTCAGCTCATTCGAGGGGAAGAATAAAACACGACCTGAGACCAAGATGCCAAGTTATTCTTCTCAAGCTTACCAAACATACAAGTCACTCCAAATGACCCACATAAAGGACAGGGAAAAGGGCAGAAGTACGTAAAACATTTCACTATAACAATTCAATTTCATCCTCATTTCACCTCCTGTCTTTTTAAAGACCAGTCAAAACAAACTTTGCAGTTTAATTAAAATAAAACATGTAATATGAAATGATTTCTGATCCTCTATCTGTATTGATTCATTGAAATTATCTCTAATAGCACCTATGTAAGTGTGGTAATTATTTCAGCACATTGGGAGTGCAATAATTTTTAAAGACTTACACAATTTATTGTTTATTTAAATATTTTATTTATTTATTTATTTATTTGAGAGAGAGCATTTGAGAGAGAGCAAGCAAGCATGGGGGTGGGGCAGAGGGAGAGGGAGAAGCAGACTCCCTGCTGAGCAGCGAACCCCAGAGGCTGGATCCCAGGACTCGGGGATCATGACCTGAACCTAAGGCAAACACTTAACAGACTAAGCCACCCAGGTGACCCTACACAACTTATTTTAACAGTATGTATTATTTCTACAAAACCAAATATGGTGCTATCTGCAATTCTATCTATTCCATATCTCATGCTGAAATTAGAATATTCCAAAAAGTCAACCATACCTACTATAGATATTCTTTGAATAATCTGAATTCTCACTTCCTATAAAACAGCTTGTAAAGTCTGTCTCACCTTTATAATCTCCACTTCCTTTTAATCTACACTTGCCATGTTCTCTTTGCTCCATCTACCTTGACCAGACTAACAACATAAAACTGTGCAGTGCACAACCCATGCATCCAGACACACTGGTACTGAATCGAAGATTCCTATTTTCTCATATTCTTTCATTCTCTTCAACAAGGGGCTTCTGAGAAGCCTGTTCTTTCTGCTTAGATTAAATACCTGATGTTTAAATATGGATGCTGTTTAAGGAGTGCCCCTGTCGTGATGAGCACTGGTAATGTATGGAGATGTTGAATCACTATATTGGACACCTGGAACTAATATAACACGGTATGCTAAGTGTACTGGAATTTAAAATAAAATAAAATAAAATAAAACTAACTAACTAACTAACTAACTAAGCCAAATCCTCCAACACTTGTTCATTCATGTACTGTCTGTGGCTGCTTTTCTACTACAGCAGCAGAGCTGAGTATTTGAAACAGATCCCTCAAAGCCAGAAGCATCTACTATGTGGATGTTTACACACACACAATATTTTCTGTCTTCATTCACCTAGTAAAATATATTTATGCTATGTTTATCATTAAATAACAGTTCAGCCTGGGGCATCTGGGTGGCTCAGTGGGTTAAGCCTCTGCCTTCGGCTCAGGTCATGATCTCAGGGTCCTGGGATCGAGCCCCGCATCGGGCTCTCTGCTCAGTGGGGAGCCTGCTTCCTCCTCTCTCTCTGCCTCTCTGCCTGCTTGTGATCTCTCTCTCTGTCAAATAAATAAATAAAATCTTAAAAAAAAATCAGCCCAAAATAACACTCAGAAAATCCTAAGCACCTCACTCACCTAGGTTAAACCTCAGTCATTAATATGTATTAATCTTGTTCTTTAAGAAAAATATTTCATGATATTTTGAGATCTGAGGGGACCTAGTCAGCTGGGAACAGGCTTCCTGTCCCAGGGCCAGTGAATTCCTAGAGATAAAAAGCATCTTGTATGAGAAAGGGAACACAGCTTTCCATCCAGACCAACCAATTCTGAGCCCATACTCCCAGTCACCTTTATATAACTCTCCAACTCCAAGCCAATATTTCCCCTGCCCTAAGTCAACCCAGGACAAGCAGCAGAGGACAGAGGTCCCCCCCTGCAGCCCCCAGCCTTCTGACATTATGCAAACTAACCAAACCTCAATTCCTCCCTCTTCCCTGTCTTGCCTGTCCCAGGGAGGACACAATAAAGGCTCTGGGGCATGCTTTCACTGGGTCCTGGCCAAAACTGGGGCTGCCCACACGGTCCTGTGCCTGCCTGCCTCCCACCTTCAGGAAAGTAAGTCAATGGCCTTACCTGCTCCCGTCAGCCTTCCCTCGCTTCTTTGAATTAAAACACCATGTGCACATCTTTATAACCAATAGTCTCAAGCACCATGTATTTCATCTTGGTGACACTTGCCATATTTCAGTTTCACATCTTTGTGTGACAATTTGTTTAACAGCCTGTGTACCTGACTCAAAGATGAGTATCAAAGTTTATTTCTACTCCTCACTTTATTCTGAGCATCTAGCATAAGACTTCCCATGTGGAATATGCAGACCACTTTTTTTTTAATAAATGCATGAGTAAATTGGCCTTAATAATAATAGCAACATGTCATGACAGAACTTTTGAGGTCCAGGAAGTAGTTCACTCAGAAACAAGCACTCATTCTTAGCTGCTTTCTTAAAAAATAAAACGGCGGCAAATTATTCTACTAAAGAGTCCATGTAAGTAGATAAGAAAATGAACTAAGCCTAGGAAAGCTATAATTTAAAAATTATCACAAGAATTTATTCTTTTTAAAATTGAAAGTCTGTAAAATGGTCCAACCTCTAAGGCAGTATCTCTATATTCTAAATTCTAAGAAGCCTATTTTCTCATTAAAGATTTATTTTTCCAAAACTCTGCGGTGTCATGCAATTGATATGTTTTTTTTTTTTTAGATTTTATTTATTCAATTGACAGACAGAGATCACAAGCAGGCAGAGAGGCAGGCAGAGAGAGAGGAGGAAGCAGGCTTCTAGCTGAGCAGAGAGCCCGATGCGGGGCTCGATCCCAGGACCCTGAGATCATGACCTGAGCCGAAGGCAGAGGCTTTAACCCACTGAGCCACCCAGGCGCCCCTTGATATGCTTTTTTAACTGATATTTTATTCTTCCCTCTCCAATTTACTATTTAAAAGGGTGTTCTTAAAATGATAGTGTCTTTACATGAAAATGTTATATGTAAGAAAAAAAGAGGATATACAAAATTAAACATGAAAAAACTGAAGCAATTAAGAAGTTCTGGTTAGTAGATTAATTTCAAAAAAGGATTTTACTCAGGCTCCATATGGAATGATGACTTGATGAAACAGAAACGGATACATGGAAAACAGGAGAAAAACCAGAGAAAAAAGAGGTGCTCATAGATGGGCTGTTCTCGGTCAAAAGCAACTGGACAAACATCAGTGAGTGCTGACACTCTCAGTTAAGGGCTACTTCGTCTTGGTGATGTGGGAACAGAAGGCACACTGAGGACAGTTTGCAAAGCAGAAGCTGACACCCCACCCCACCCCTCAGATGGGATATATGTGACGTTCCTCCTACACTCCTCGCTGCCCTAAAGCTAATTAAAGGAAAACAAATAGTTAACTTATGGAGATCACAATCCTGCAAGACAGGGGCGTCCTTCAGTTTACAAATGTTTTAACAATCTACAAGAACAAAGCATTTCTATCAATAACCTAGCTTCCAGAAGGAAAAGTGGATACAATTAAAGGTCCTTATGACCTGCTGCGCATTGACAGATACTTGTAGAGGGCAGAGGGTGATGCTCCTCCAGGAAGCTCCCAACTATCGTAATGTGAATGCCTTGCTAGAAGGGAGAACAATCTTAACTTGACTAAGGGAAGGCCTCTGGTATCCTGCAATCTTCTTTAACATATGAAAATCCTTTTGAAATCTCCCTTTTCCTTACAGCCCCCAACTCCCAAGAATATAGTCAGCTGCCCCTCACAACCACAGGGCAGCTCTGTATGCCCAAAGGTCATGTCCCCATGCTTTAATAAACCAACTTTTTGTACCAAAAAGTCTCAAGAATTCTTTCTTGGCTATGGGCTCTGGACCTCACCCCATACCTCACTTATACTCTAAAACCAAATCAATGGCCCTGAGCTGTTCTTTGCATACCTTTTTCTCTCTGCATCTAATAACCAGAGCTTAAATTTGAGCATTAAAAGATATATGTAATTTTTAGCACAATGTAACAGCATTAAAAGTAGCAGCACCATCTTAAAAGAGGATACTCTGGCTTCAATTTTATATATTATTGAAGACAAAATGTTTTGTTCAATGTGTATGTCAGAATTCTTTATAATAGTCATATCTCCCAGTAGAGAAATCTCCCAAATGTTTGTCCTAGGGGTGGTAATATTTTTCTGATATATAGTCTAGCTTACTCATACATTTCACAAGGGAAAATACTATTGGATCAATGAGTGTCAGAGTTAGAGGAAAAAGAGAGTAAAAGTTAACTCATAAATAAAGACCTTCTGCAAAGTTATCAATAAAGTAAATGAATTATTTCACACGATTATCTAAAGCCAATCTTTATGTGCTAAGCAACCCTAGGAACCTAATTTGAATGGCACCACTGAGATTCCATGAAATGACAAACATTGGTTTAAAGCAGGTCAGTCTGGGCCATGTACTCACCTACTGGCTTAATACAACACAATCATCTCCTTCTTAGATCGACTGGAGTAACCAGCCACCTTGCAGACATCACTGCTTCACCTGTGGCCCTGGGCATGATTTGGACATAACTCAGCCATTCCGGTGGGAATGAGTAGCTGTGTTTTAATTCAGTACCGACACCTTATATATAGAAATCATGACTCAAGAGCAGACAGTAGGCAGACTTGAAGAAGGAAAGACAAAAGAGAAAATGTGTGCTAACCTTTGGGCTCAAATGCAGCATATATATAAAGTAAAGGGCACAAGGGTGTCCACACACATACAAACATCCCACACGAAGCAGTGAAAGGGATGCTGAAATTCACAGAGGAGAGAGGGAATTCTCTGAGAACCCCTGCCATAGAAATATTAAACAGACTAAAGATTGTGACCTTTGCCTGGGGAGACGTTACACACATTCCACAAAAGAGAGTTCCTATCACTCCAGTCAGTGTTCCGAACCAGGCAGGTGCAGAGGGAGTCTGGCCGAGCTCATTATGAATAATTCATATCTCATCTATCTTTTGAAGAGGTGTTAAATTGCCCTTTTGGCATGTCTGTGGTTTCTGAGGAATGTGTTCACACCTCATTATCACTTGGTGATGGACTCCTGAGAGAGTATGTAATTGTCTTCAAACCAAGGTCTTTGTCAGCCCAGTAATGCATGATTTCAGGACAACAGGAGCTCCCTTGTGCCCACAAAGGTTAAAAAACAAAACAAAACAAAAACAAAAACAAAAACAACTCCAGAGAAAAAGAGGACAACGATCGTTTTCCCCTTAACTTTTAGAGCAATTTCACTTTTCTCTAATATTTGCTTCAATTAGAATTCACTTGTTCCACCTTCCAGTTTCCTCAAAACTGAACTCTTTGAAATGCAGATATGTGGGAAAATATGGTTTGTTTCTATAATGTGGCCAAAAAAGGCTACAAGACCTACTTTCCAAATTCACACCCCTTCGCACAACTGTTCACTTACGAAACAATCATTAAGAGCCATTTACTACTTTGGGCAATTTCACATGTTATTTATTTTACCTTCATAGAATTTCAAAAACCTAAAGAAGTAGAAATCATCTCTCCTTCTGCAGGCTTGCCATTGATTTCTTCAAATAACATAGCTACTAAATGGTGGATTGAGGGCTCTCTTCAAACCAGGCTCATTTTTTAAACCATTATGGGAAACTGCCTCCAAGGAACTTCAAGTTCTTAAATCAGTGTGCTTCCTTTTAGTTCAAATGCTATACTCTCTTGAGAAGTCACCACAGTGATATTTTCAGACCATTAAAACCCTTGTCTATAAGCAAAGCTAAGGAGATAAGTCAAGAGGAACACGCCTGGAAGCATGTTCAGTTGGATATATGATTTTTCTGAAGGGAGATCTGCCAGATAGGTCTGCCTGCTGTGGAAGTGGCTTCACTTGTACAATATGTGAATGTGGGAGAGGAGAGCAGAGAGGATAAAGGCACACCAGTTAGCAAGCACCACAGCGCTCCAAACTAGAAGTGATAAACTGGTTAAACTTTACTGAGGTAGAAAAGAGGAAAGGGAATGGTACTGAGGAGTATTCAGAAATTCCAAGTCAAGACGTTCTTATAATACATGAGATATGGAGTATTAGAAAAAGAAGGTATCGTGTCTAGACACTAACTCAAGGACAGTATTATTTATTGGGGAAAAAATACTTGGGGACAACCAGATCTAGCAGGGAAGACGGTAAGTGTGCTTTTGGATATAACGATTTGAGTCGGATCAATGCTGTGGAGCTCAGGAAGATTAGAACAGATGATAATACACAGGAGAGTCATCTGCATACGGGTGGAAATTGAGCTATTAACAACAACAAAAGGACTTCATCTCATGTGAAGTCATGGGAAACCAGGAGCAGCATGAGAGCCCCGGCACCTACGCCGAAGCCAAGAGCATGTGGAAAAGTGTGACCAATCCACTTTAGCACTGATTTGTTTACCGGGGGAGAAAAAAAAAAAAAAGATGGTGCATTACCATGTACAAAGCACCTGTCTCAGCGCTAGGTCCATGAAGGTGTAGAACCATGTCCCTTCCCTAAGAGAGTTCTATGATATAAAGAGAAAACCATGCATCTACTTCAATCACAGTTTCAGTCATTCATGATGCATGATTCATGACTACGATACACCTGAAATCATTACAGGAATTAAAGGATGAGTTGTGATGCCAAAGAAAAGGACACGATCCTGACTGGGAATAAAAGCTTACTCCTGTTAAAGATATAAGAATAACAACCATCACAACACACAGGCAGGGCCAGTCCCATCAAGGTTATACACTGGGGCTGCTAAGAAACACTGCAATGAAAGATGAACTAGGTTGCAGTAATTAATAATGGTACCCCACAGGGAAAACTGTTCAAATCCAAGCTCCAGGCAAACAGAGGGGTAAGGGGAGCTGCACACAGAGGGAAAAGAAGGAACAGACACATGCGGACATGAAGGAGTAGCATAACGAGAATCCAGTAGCTCCCCGTAACTGGAGCCACAGGTGTATTTGTGGGGAAGAGGGGACAGTAAGCGTTGCAGGGTAGGATGGGGGGGTTGCGTATTAGATAATGAGAGATGGCTCACTGATATCACATTCAAATATTCTGAGATTCACTCAACTTTAAGGATCCTCTCTGTCTACATTGCCTACCGAGACAGCTCTAACGCTAGCTCGATGCTTCGGTAGATCACAGCCTTGCTCACACAGTCGTATCCTCCTACCCTGCCTTGCTGTGTCCTCCCAGGTGTGGACCATGCTCCACAGCCAGCTTTCACGGGACCCCGCCTAGAGCTCCCACGGACACTAATAAACTTCAGGTATAACATCTCCCAACTGCCAGGGCAAATGGATACTTTGCAGCCTGCGTCTTCATTGACTTCTTGTCGATACTCACCTCCTTGCCCAAGTTCCTCTTTGGCATCTCTGACAACACTGTCTTTTTCTTTCCTTGTTTGTTTACAGTCTCAGTTATGAACTCTTCTTTCTTTCACCCTCACTCAAAACACTGCCTCCATTATCTCTAAGCTCCTCTCAGTTGGGACACTCTGAATGTCCCTTTTCACTTTTATGACTTCAGTAACCATCTGTTTGCAGATGGCACCCAAATGTATTTCCCCAACCCTAATTTCATTACGGAGGCCCACACTGAGATACAGCTGCCTGTCCTCCCACTCACACGACACAGATCACCCACAGAAGTGCCAACGCTTGGACAAAACCCATCAAGCCAAACTACATCCCTGTCCTTGGTTGCAGGAGCTCGACTTTTATTTTCTAGTAGAGCGAAGAGGAATAACAGGTGAGTGCGCGTGGGTGCGGGTGTGCTTTTGGAGGTGTAGCACAAGAAATAAAATAGTCAGGTCTGTGCCTCCTGCAGCTGTCTGGTGGGCTGTTTGGATTTCTGACAATTATGCTTTGAAAATAAAGGGATTAGATGACTGGAACTCTCTTCTGGGGAGAGGGGAAGTACGTGGGTTTCTTTAGACGATCTTATTTATCATACAACACAGCATCAGTTCAAGGACACAGTGCATTTGCAATTCAATGTAGGAATCATGGTCTGAACACAGAGAGAGTAGAAATTTCCTGGAATCTGAAAATGTAAAGAGCATACCATATTCTATTCCACATTGCAATCTCCTTTACAAATAATAGTAATAAAAAAATCCTAGTTTCAACATTGGCCTTGTGGGAAAACCACTAATTAAATAGGTACCTATTTTTTAGGTGAAGAACCAAACAGGCATTTTGAGAAGTGCCTTGCTGATCAGTAACCAAACATTAATAGCAAAGGGAAATTAAAGCCCCATTTAAGCCTTTGGGATACATTTACTTGAAGGGCAAACCTAAGTTATAAAAGGGGGAAATGTGTAGAGATGTTAACACCTAAAGAAAAAAAGGGAAAGAAAGCGTGTCAGGTCACTTTACCGCTTTGAATACTAAACACAGAAATACGGTTTAAGATAGACTTTACTTATTTGAAGAGTAATATGGTCACCCTTGCAATTTTCTTAATTAAAAATATGGATGATACTTGTCACCTGAAGTGTGCAAAGTCATATGACAACCAGTTTAAATGTGTAGGGAAATTAAAATAATAGCAATTAATAAAGGCTACAGGAGTGTGTGTGCATCCATATACATAATATTGATAAGGCATAACACAATAGGGACAGTCATACACGGCTCACTTGATGTTCTATTTCAATAGTCTTATAAAAATTTATGATTTTATTTAGTAGCTCTATTCCTCAGACTCTATCTTTAGAGAAATTTTTATGAACAAAGATATTCACTATAGTTAAATGGATACAACTGAAACATTTAAAACAACTTACATACTCAATTATAATAGATTACTTATATCACAGTGCATGTCATGATGTATTATGTCGTCTTAAAATCTATAACTAAATATTGGTACATTAAGTTCATAAAATATGCATAAACATATGTAATAATATTTTTGGTATGTAGCATAGGGTAGCAACACACAATATCTTTTGAGACACATACTTTCCTGTCTGTGGTTTTGCTAGGTTATTAGCTTAGGATGTCATTGGAGAATTCTCACAATATTCCTCTTAAAGAACTCAATTCTCCTTTTTCCATTGTGCCAAATACACTGTCAAGATCTTCATTCAGCTTATTCTACTTTATTTTCTATGACACTGAACAAACTTAATGCCAGGTTATATTTATGTATTTGTGGACCATACACCCCACTACAGACAAGGAAAAATGAGTGTTCTGGTTAATATTTGGGCTTAGAGTAACAACTAGGGCCGAACAAATTATTCCACCTGGTGGGTAGGCACACACACATTCAGTATTTCGACTAGACTTCTGCTGCAGTCTCCCCAAGGAGTAGGAGCATATTGTGAATGGAGATCCCTGTGAGGGCGGGTAGAGGTGTCTTATGATATGGAAGGAGAGGAAAAGAAACAGATTTATGCCAGACAGAAGCTGGAGTGAGAGGCCGTCTTAGGGCAGGCTTCCATCAACCCTGAAGCTGCGATGACCCTTCAGATGTGTCTCAGGATGGGACAAGGGGGCTGAGTCTGTAGAATCCCACCTCAGTCATCACTGGATGGAGGCCACTCAGGGACAGAATGAACTTGCACATGGGGACTTTCTTCAGCCAAGGCAGTACTTACAGGAGGCTGACCCTCAGCAACATAGTAAATGTATTTATCACCCATTCGACATAAATGTGAACAGCTTCTCATGATTTTTTCTATCCTGGATAGTTAGAAAATGTTCCAAATTGTTGGCCATATGCCTTGACCAGGAGCATATGTTAGTCTGGTCTGGAAAACAACACATCTGGCTCAGGAGTTGCAAACCAACTTCTAGGTGATGGAGTTTCCGGTATTCTGCTCTTATCCTTTGGAAGTGATTAAGTCTTTGCAAGCAGAGATAGGATGGAAATCATGACCCCAAATCCTGTAGGTCTTTTAGGGTGCATGAATTACTACTGTGAGATTCAGACAGTGGTGTTTCTGATTTGATATCTCAGCTAGGATTGCGGACATTTTCACTTGACCCTCCACACAACCCAAGAATCCAATGTGCGTTTGCCCTCCATACTAAGTACGCCAATGCCAATTTAGAACAGATTGGGTTAATGACCAATGGAGCATCAGCAGCCCTGGGATCTGAGCCATCTTCCATCTATTGCCTAGAATTCATATGCCCTTTCTCTCTCCTTGTATCCATGTCAGCTCAGATACTAAGTCCAACAATCCTCCATATATGTGGAAAGTTCTTTTCTCCAGTGGACCATTCTGAATACCACTGGGAAGGCCCAGGACAACCATTGCCTTACAGACTACTCCTCCTGGGGACTTAACTTCTCTAGAAACTCATCAAGCAAGATTGGCTTTTTATGGAACAACTGTTCTCTGTGCCCCATCTACCACCAGATACGGGGTCCTCTCTCCCAACCAGGTAGTGGGCGATCAGTGAGTGAGCTGGCTCCAAATTCCATCCAAGTAACTGTTTTCTGTATCACATTTAGTACAACTGTGGCAGGCTATAGTTCCCAGAAAGTCAACAGTGAAGCGTAGATCAGCATACAGAAGAAAGGTTATGATTAGAGTTGCTCTTAGGATGAACACCTTTGGAAGCAGGGCCGGGCAGAGGGAGAAGATGAGCTGGAATGTGAAGTCAGGGCAGGCTTCACAGACCTATGGGGAGAACCGATGCTGTGACGCTCCTTCAGAACTGTCTTGCCTTCGAGGGAAGGGTCAGGCTTTAACAGACCTGCACTGATGAGCTCTTGCACGCCAGCCTGGAAAGTGGTATGCCTTGGTTTAAGATGTGTTCTGTCAGCTGCAGTGTTCTCCTGGGGGACTAACAACAACCTGCGGCCTTCTGGTGGGAGCACAACCATCAGCCAAAGACTTCCTTGGCTGTCCTTTAAAACTGAACAAGTCATACGTCTTTATCTCCATCTGGAAAAATGAGTTTACACTTTACATCTACAAATCATACTTTGTAAGTTCCATTCTATTATCAAATTTTCTTTACTCACAAATCCAACTCAGTAAATATGCTTATTTTTTTTTTTACTCTCGAAATATTCATTGCTTTTAGTCCTGTGGTAGTTTCCAAAGATGAAAGACTACCTTCCAAACTACCTTCCAAAGAAGGTGGTTTCCGTCCTTCGACCAGCACGCCCGTCCGCAGATGGAGACCCAGACCACGCTCCCCTCCTGTTGCATTTGGCCAGCCGTGCAACTGGGTTTTACCAACAGAATGCAATGGAAGTGATACTCTGGGACTTGTAAGCCTAGGCTTTAGGAATTTTGCCAGAATGTACTTTGTTCTTGGAAGATGCTTACAGAACTGAACTAACAGGAGCCCTCGTGCACTGAGGCAGCACAGACGAGATGCCCGGGAAGGGAGAGGCCCCCCAGGAGCACGGTAGGAAACCAAATAGTACTATGATGTCCTATTTAAACCTTCATGTAGAGCTGCATAAATGTATAAAGATAATTCAAATACTTTAATGTAAATTAATTAATTTAGTTAATTAATTAATGTATTAATTAAACAATATAGTGGCTGTGCTTTAGATTGTACTGTTACATGTAACTTACTTGCCCACCTAGATTTAACCTCATGGACTTCTGCAACAATAAATATTATGAAAAATTCAATTTGCATGTGCTTTAATAGGCAACTGTTAAAATATTTATGTATGATATAATCTCCTCCAAAATAATTCAAGTTTTCTCAAAATCTTTAAAGAATTCAAAATATGGTTTCATTTTTTAAAAGGCAGCAGTGCCTCTAGATAGTCGGCCAAAAAGTCAGATGTTGGACAGAAGTTATAATAATCTTTCTTCCCACGTTAGGATTATGAAGTACTGTCTAGGGCTGGTTGTGTTATGATTTTCATTCTGCAGAAGTCAAGAAGCTCAAAGCTATAGTCCCTCCACAGCCTTTGACAGATTCAAAATGGTTATATTAAAATTTAGTCCCATATAGAAACAGGAGGCACTGTTTTTACTCATAAGAAGGACTGAAATTACCACGGGATTCCTACAATGTAGACTCGTAAAACTTTAGTGCTGGAAAAGATATTAATGTTACTACAACTGACTTCCATGTTGGTACATGGCAATTCTAAACTGAAATTATTTTTCAAGCAATTTTAAATTGAAATTATTTCTGAATTAATCATAAATACTAGGTTGAAAACCCAGTTTACAAGACATAACATTCTCCTTCAATTTCTGAGTCCAGTGATATCATTATAAATGGCCACCCAGGAGTGAAAAGGAGGATATTCTTAAAATCATCTGAATTTAACTTTGTCCAAAGTATCTGCAAGTTGAGCGGCAGCAAAACCTTGCACTGGAACAAATTTCAGATTAAAGAAGTGAGTGAAGCAGCTGCTTCACCTGTGGATGTTTACAAAGCAGTAATTGGTCCCCCTGTGACAGCACTTCCACTAAACAATCATTTGAAGTCATAAAGCTTTGTCAAGGTAAAGTATAATAAATAAGGTGCATGTAGGCATGAGTAATGTGTAGCTGGGGTGAGCTGAGGGATCTGGTCTATCTTGCCCCAGGTAGTCCTGTGGCTAGAAGGAAAGGCATCCTACCTTGAACACAGCAGACATTAATGTAATGCAGATCACAGAAAACAATACCAAGTTTTCAGGTAGGTTTTGCCCTGATAGCCAAGAATTAACAAGAAAACAAAAAAGAAAATATTACAAAGCCATATTGAAAGGGTCTTCATGATAGTATCTACATATAAGTTCCTCATTTATCCAGTCACAAATAAGCATTAAGCTAATTCTCTTTGCAGGATAAGTCCCTAAGTGCTGGAAATCAGCAGTAAGAAGGCAGAGATGGCTTTGCCTTGGTTAAGCTTATATTTCTATCAGAAAGTCATAACATAACAAAATCATCATGAGTAATTACAACAAATTCAAAGTATGGTTTTGACAAAATATGGTGATGACAAAATGTCATTACAGTAAAAATCAACACATATAATGTTGCCCTAAATAACTGTACGTCTATTTGATGAGGTCATCTCCGCTCTAGCAGGTAGTGCACCAAGTCTGCACGCAGTGAACTTGGAAAGGAGATGAGGACCACACGCACGGGGAGGTGGTGCCCTTCTCCAGGGATGCAGAGTGATTTCAGCATGTAGAGAAGAGCCATAGGACTTGGGGTGCTGGACAGGGTGCAGTTCCACAGAATGGCTGTGGGGTCTCTGCTCTCCAACCCAGCAGCAGCCTTGAAGGCTCTGCACTGGACACGTCATTAGCCTCATGGGGTTATTCGGAGCTTTAGCTGTTAATTCTCATACTGAGAATTTGCTGATGACAGCATTCATGGCAGGACTGTGTAGCAGAAATTATATGAGCTACATATGAAAGGTTATATTTACTAAATTTTTTTTTCCCCTTATCCTGTTTGGTCCAGCAGACCTTGAACCTGTCTTTCCTCGGTTTGGAAAAAATCTTGGATAATATCTCTTCCCAGGCTGCTTCCTTACACGTTCTCTCTCTCTCCTGCTTGTGTGGCTCCCATCATACATATCTAAAAATTCTCTAACAGGTTTCTTCTTCAGATTTTAAAGTGTCTTTAAAAGAAGCCAAATGAAAAAAGACATTACCTGAAGAAAAGCTCACATTTCACCAGAAACAACAGAAGTCAGAAGAGAAGCAATGGGAAATTAAGTGTAGGGGGACATCCTAGAGTTCTATACACAATGAAAATATCCTTTGAAAAGGCTAAAGGCGGGGGAAAAGGAATTTATCGCAAGCAGAAAGAACCTAGGTGAAGTACTAAAGGCCATGAAAAATAAATGCTCCTAATCAGAAGCGTGGGGCTGTGAGAGGAGTGACGAGAGCTAGAAACATAAGCTCAGGGAATAAACATAAGTAAATAATGAAAATATAGAACAATAATGGCAACATCCATGGTGCTTAAGCAGCTGTTCAATTAAAATCTGAAAATATTAGTTGAAGTAGCACATGAACAGGTTATGAAGGGTAAATGCCGTTGAGAGATTCTAACATCGTGGCATTTTCTGGAGAGTAAAAGGAGTAGTAATTTAGACAAACTTTGTGCTGACTCGAGCATTATCATTAAGCAAATAAAATGGGCTACTATCCAGCTAATACAGTGTGGAAGGTAAAAACGTATTTGTTGAACAGGAAAGAGAAACCAAAACAAACACAGGTGTCAAACAGAACACAGAGGGGAAGAGAGGAGGGCTAAATGCAGATGTCCTGAAAAAGTGCATTCGAGGGGTGCTGGGCCAATGAGCGGGTCAAAGTGACTGTCTTTTAGGCTCAGGTCATGATCCCGGAGTTCCAGGATCGAGTCCCACATCAGGCTCCCTGGTGGGCACGGAGTCTGCTTCTCCCTCTGACCCTCCCCTTCTCATGTTCTGTCTTTCTCTCTCATTCTCTCGCTCAAATAAATAAATAAAATCTTTTTTTAAAAAAGTGCATTTGATGCAAATAAACCCAATATTCAAGTTAAGTGCAAAGTTAGGCAAATTAGATTTTAGCAGAATGGTGGCTACTGAAACACATGAAATCCAAGGACTGAAGTTCTTGGAAGTAAAATGATGGGGAAAGATCCCATTCAAATCTAAAGGGGATGTCAGGCAAGAGGTTTTACCGGACGTGCCAAAATATTTTATGCTGATCAAGGGAACAACTCAGTAAGATGAGATATAGTTTCAACTTAGTATGTACTGATAACATAAAATGAAAATATTTAAAGCCAGAATGGAAAGATTTAAAGGAGAAATAAACAAATTCAGCATTGTGGTTTAATGATTTCCTGTGATTCAATCAGTACTGGAAAGAGAAAGCAGAGATCAGAGAGAAGACCTGAATTAACTGACTCAGGCCTATTGTTAGTCCCAAGAGAGTACACATGTTTTAAAGCACAAGAAACATGTACCAGAATGTTCTATATGCTTACCCATCAAGAAACTCTCAATGAATCCCAAAAGTTTGAAAAACTTTTATTTTTTGACCACAGTGTACTTGAGAATCCAGTAATGAAAAGATAACTAAGGAATCCCTAAAGTCCCGAAATCAAGTAATATATCTGTAAATAATACAGGGGTCAATTGGAAATCACAAAGAAATGTGAAGGCTTTTTATAAATAATCACACAGTTTTTAATGAGAATATGTCAAACCATGTGTGGTTTGAATACCTTGCTTAGATGGAAACTTAAAGAAATACTTTGCTTAGATGGAAACTTAAAGAAATATTTTGCTTAGATGGAAACTTTAAGCCTTTAATGCATGTATTAGATTACTGATTTTTCAGCCTTTCCTTCCTAAGCATTAATTTGAAAATCTTGGGAAAAGAATAGCAAATTAAGTCCATAGAAAATGAGAAATAAAATATTAAAAATATGAACACATATAAGGAGCTAAAATGATATATAATAAAGAGTATCAACAACTACAAAGATACTGTTTTTTGACAAAATGACACAAATTTCTAGAAATACCTATAAAGAATAAAGATTGCCAAAAAAATAATGAAACAAAACCAGAAAATGACACATCATTCCATAGAATACAGAAGCGCTATACACATTAGTATATAATATTATATATATAAATATTACATAGAAATTATTAAATCATATGAACAGTAGAAGATAATGGGCTATTAGAACTAAGATTTAAATTTGAATTCATTATTACTAACAGTTGAAAATTTGGATATAAATGAAATTTTCTCCAAGAAAAAGAAAACTTAACTTTCAAAGCCATGCACAAGAAGAAATTAAAAATCTTCATGCCCTGTGTTAAATAATTTAAATTTATAAAGTAAAACCATTCCATGAAGTAAATTCTAAGCCCTAAGACCTTCATCGGTGTATTTTTCAGACCTGGATAAACTCCTCTAGTACATAAAATCAGGGGATTCATGAAGTATTTTATCTTAAACAGAATTATAACTCCAGATAACATTCACTAAAAAGGCCTAAAACAATGCTCAAGGAAGCCATGTATTTCAAATAAAAGTTCACAATAAAAGTATGATTTCCTTGAGAAAAGACAGGTGTCTGGTCAATATACAAGGTTTACGACCTTGCTATGGCCAAGAGCCAAGGACACAGGATCTGACTCCAGAAGGTTCTCTACACCGACATGAGTCACTTTCAGCAGCAATGATAATAATTTGGGTAAGAGGTTATAGTAAATTAAATTAAAAAATTAATCAATGACTACATAGTAATAGTGAAGGAGAGAAAGAAGGAGGGGGTGTAGAGGGATGGAGAGAGACAGAGAGACAGAGTTCTCTCTTACTTCTTCTAATAAGGACCCTAAACCTATCATATAATGGCACCCGCCACGGCCCTCATTTATTTTTATTTCCTTAGGTGTCCCCCGCCAAACACATCCACGCTGATGGTGGGGCGGGGGGGTTAGGATTTCGTCCTGCGAACACAGGGAAACACCAATATTCAATCCATGACACATTTGAATCTGGGAAGATCTGAAGGTCACCATCCTGCCCATCTCAAGCTAGCATCAGCAGTCACGGAATGACGCGACACTATGGGACCCCGGCGGTTGGGAAAAAGCCAGTACACACTACCCAATATGCAGCATCCTTATCTGGAATGTCCTCCCAGAACCTATTCATGAAGTAAAAATCCACAGGTGGAACATTCTATAAAATGAATAGCCTGAACTATCAAAAAAAAAAAAAAAGTCACTGTCATCAAAAGCTGGAAGAAGGCTGAAAGACTTGAAGAGGTTAATACATCGGACAGACAAAACTAGTGCTGTCTGCGGGGGGTATTTCTGGAAACTGAGAATATGCCTTTTCACCTTAAAGAGGGACTGAGCTGCACATCAGATATCCACTACCATGTCCAGAATCTGCTTGCTCCGTGCAGTAGGCAGTTTTGTAGAAAACATCTTTGCAGTACCTTGGCAAACGCAAATAAGGGCTGTATATAATTCTACAAATATTGTTCAATTCATGTTTAACTTAGACATAATAAGAGAAGGCTGATTATACCTGCTCTTATTTTTAGGAGATTCAGAATGAAGTAATTTTAAATGTCAAGTGTGCCAAATGCTAGAAAAACAATAATGGGCTATTTCAAGTTCTGTCAAGTGTATTGATTCTCGGTGGCCGCTGAGTATATCTGGTTCTGAACCTTTTATGCATTAGTGGGTACCGGGCCTCTCCTGACATTCGCTGTTTCATTGTCCTTTATGCCCCGGTGTGAATGATTTGATTTTGTAATTGAAACCACGTCTTTATAAATAACTACTTGTTGGTAATCGATATGTAATATAGGCAACCGATGAATGTAAACATCAAATCATGATATGGCCTTTGCTCTGGAAATATATTGTCTAGGAGAATAGTTGTTAAAATTAAACAACGAAGGGCATAGCAAACACACACACACACATGCACACACACACAAAACCCAACAAAAAAACCCTCCTTTAACAAAATCTCTTGATGTCCTAACATGTACCAGTCACAGTAGTAAGTGTGGAGGGTACAACATCAGACAAAAGAAACAATGATTCCTGTATTACATAGTTATAAAAGATCCACTTTCCCTGACTCTCATGCTTGTCCAATAAAATATTGGAATCCCTCTAAAAAAAAAAAAAACCTGCTTGTATAGTGCCTATGATAAAAATAACCTGGCTAATTTACCTTTTGAACAATGTCGTAAGTAAATGTTTCAGCAAATACATTTCTCTTCTGCATAACTCATTTTCCTTGATTTTCATGTAGGCAGAGCATCTGAATGGTTTAAATACTAGATTCTCCGTTAAGAAGAGTAATTCTGTAAGTATGTAATATTATTGTGCTTTGGGGAATCATAAATTGCATCTCTTAAAAAAATAGTTTCAAAAAAAATAGTTTCTTGGTGTTTTGGGGGAAATTACTACGCTGACTGACTAGCGCTTTAGGAAAAAAAAACTTGGAAAGGGATCAGACACATTTCAGGACAGTAGCGGAAGGTGAATGACACAGAAACAACACTTTGCTGTGACCCGTGTGTATTTATCAATTTTTTTATTAACATAAAATGTATTATTTTCCTTAGGGGTACAGGTCTGTGAATCGTCAGGCTTACATACTTCACAGCACTCACCATGGCACATACCCAATGTCCATAACCCCACCACCCTCTCCATACCCCCTGTCCCCAGCAACCCTCAGTTTGTTCTGTGAGATTAAGAGTCTCTTATGGTTTGTCTCCCTCCCAATCCCATCTTTTTTTTTCATTTTTTCCTAAGCTACCCCCAAAACCTCCATTTTGCCTCACAAATTCCTTATATGATTTCCCTGATAGGAGGAATTTGAGGTATTTATCATTTTTTTAATGGGGAAATCACTGGATCAAATGCAATTTTTAAGATTCTGTTCATGTATAAAAAGATTAAACATTTCCCACACCCTCACTTGAAACATATTGTTTCAATGTTCTTAAAAAAGTTCTCCTAGGCTGAGCTCTAGCACTACGGAATGTGAGACCAGAACATTTGGTATTGATGGTGGGCTCAGCTTGAGAGCAAATCTGATTTCATTTGCAATATCCTGCTTTAATCTGTTCCAGACTGCCAATGCATACAAAATTATGCAGATCATGGGGCTCGGATAAACGGTTTTTCTCACTCGTCCGCGAGAGTCTTTCTTACACCAGGTTTACGTAGGATCACAGCATATGAAAAAATGCATTACAATAGTGTAACCATTGCAGCGGATGCCCTCAAGAGCTCTTCTGTTTTTCTATTTGACTCCTCCTCTTTAATTTGCCCCAGTTTTCTAGAACTTCATACAACATGCATGAATTAACTTTAGAGTTGTGATACTGTGCATCCTGATTTGGGGCTATGAATATGGATTCATCAAACATTTAATATGTCAAAGATGAATATGCAATTCTACCAAATGGCCTGTAGGAGCTATTAGAAAACAGTTCAAAATATCAGTTTAAGCCATTTAAATACATCGGTAGTGCTGGTTTTAGTGATATAAAATTTGGGGACCTTAAATCAAGTAAGGCTTGAGATAGATTTTGAAATATTTATGTGCTTAAGTATCATTAATATTAAATATACGGTTGAGTACAATTGAATAACCTGCACATACTGAAAGAGCACCTTGAAATGCTTTTGACACACTACACACACTCTTGAAACAAGACCCCGACTACAATAAATGTAGCCTTCACCTTCATGACAGTGGGAAATTCCTCCTCTTGCCCCTCCCTAGATAACTACTGATCTTTCTATTCCTACGGACTATGTGGCATTTCCCAGAATTTCACTCAGACACAACCACACAGAACACATGCTTGTTGAGCTCCTCCGTTCAGAGCAGCGATGCTGACACCCACTCGTGCTGTTCCAAGAGTCAAGAACCTGCCCCACTGCTGAGTCAGATCATACTTTATACACATATATCCTGCCTTCCCTACCCATCTGCTTGCTGACGACACTCGGACCGATGCCAGTTTGGGGTCACTACTAATAAGGCTGCTGCGATCACTCAGGCATAGACATCATTATGTGGAAATACGTATCGAGTTTGTTTTCTCAGGTGAATATCCAAGAATGGACTGGTGGCACCACAGGGTAATGTGGCCAGAATTTTTCTAATGAGTAAAGACGGTGAGAGTCTTTTCATGTGTTTATTCGTCATCCATGTGTGTTCTTTGGTGGAAGATCAAATCTCTGGCCTTTTAAAAATTTCTTTTTCTTTCTTATCATTGAGTTTGGAGAGTTGTTTGTCTACTCTAAATATATACTTTAATTCTTGAGTTCAAGTTACCAATGTGTTGTTTTTGTGGATAGTGTTTTGGGTGTCATATTTATTTATTTATTTATTATTTTATTTGAGAGAGACAGCGAGAAATCATGAGCTGGGGAGGAGGGGTAGAGGGAGAAGCAGACTCCCCATGGAGCAGGAAGCAGAGCATGGGACTCGATCCCAGGACTCTGGAATCGTGACCTGAGCAGAAGGCAGACACTTAACCGACTGAGCCACCAAAGCAACCTGGGTGTCATATTTAAAAATATTTTCCTGATGTAAGTTCAAAAGAATTTTTTTATACGTGCTATTTTTACAGTTCTATATGCTAAGGTTTTCAATTTCGGTTTATGATTCATTTTGGATTTTTTCATATGGTGTGAAGTACTCATCAAAATTCACTATTTTGCATGTGGGTATCCAATTGTTCCTGTATTCTTTGCTGAAAACATTATCCTTTCTCTGATTTGCCTTTGTATCCTTATAAGAAATCAGTGTCTATTCAGGTAGAGATCTATTTCTGGACTCCTTAATCAGTTCCATTTATCAATCTGTGTAGCTTTCTGCTAGTTTCACACTTTCTTATTAGCTTGTGATTTTTCACTTAACTTATAATAAGTCTTAAAATCAGGTAATGTTAGTCTTTTGACTTTGTTCTTTTCCAAAGTTGTCTTAGTTATTCTAAGACATTAACTTGGTGGCTAGAATTTTGATCACGTTGATCCTATAGATCTGAGAAGAGCTGGTATTTTTTGTTTTGTTTTGTTTTCTTCTTAAATTTTTTTAATTTAAACATAAATGTAGCCCCACCACCCTCTCCCAATACCCCTCCCCCCCCATCCCCTTCAGTTTGTTTTATGACATTAAGAGTCGAAGAGCTGGTATCTTAACAGCACTGTGTCTCTGACCGGCGGTGTTACTTCTAATCCCCTGCCCTGGCTCGGGTAGTTTCCTCACAGGCATGAGCGGACGGTACACAGTTGACATTCAAGCGAACCTTCTGTTGGTATCTGGAGTTATTTCCGAGGCATCTGTCCCCTCTGATTTACTCAGTCCTGCACAGGCAGGCACCTTATCCCTCAGCTGCATCCCCGCCCCACAGAGACTCTGTCGGGCTCCACTGAGTGCCCTCCTCTGGCACTGCACTCTGAGACTCTTCCAAAAAAGAAAATCACCTCATTTTTTTCTGGGCCGTTGGTGGTCCTTGTCTGTGGTTTGAGACCCAGTGCCTAAAAACCATCATGTCCTACTCTGGGTCCATATGGAATAGTTCCTCGGTTCATCTGGGCTCTCTTACTCCACCGTGGCTCCAAAGATTACTTTGCTTAAATTAAGCATTGCATTTGAAGTAAAAGGTCATTAGACGTATTAAATTGCTTCTCCCCTGCACTTACAGGATAAGTGATTTTAAACTGTTCAACGACTTATTTATCTGTGAAATAAGACAGTAATAATTGCACTTGCTTAATTGCAGAAGTTTCGTAGGATCAAAGGAGTGACTCTGTAAGGAAAAACAATGGCTTGTAACACCCCACGTAGCTAATGGGTGGGATGAGGATGGGAACAAAGAAGATGCTTATCACTTGTGCTCCATCTCTCAGGGTGCAGAGGGAGCTGCGACCTTCGACCTTCCTGTTCCCTGAACACACACCTCCTCCTTCAGCACCTGACACACTCTCACCAGTTACGTAAGATTAAACGTGTTGTCTAGTGCAATGAGAAGATTAATGCTACTTTAATAGCTGTGGCCATTTTAATTAGATATATTGGGGGGATGGAATGATTCCTTTGGAAATTAAAGAAAATAAATAGTTTGAAAAATGCTCCATGGTCCAGGAAGGAAAACACACACACACACATCAGAAGTCCTTTCTTTCTTGGCAAAAAGAAAGTCAAAGGCCAGAGGAGAAGATGGAGACAAAAGGAAAGCTAGCAGCTAAACAGAGTACAGACTGGATATCTGAAATTATTCCATGAGAGCTAATTCTCTTCAAAACCCCACCACGTACCAACGATCACCCTCCCTTTAGCAGAGGAGAAAATTGGAGGTTTTATTGGTTTGCTACACGTCACAACTAACAATAATGCAGAGATGATTCTCTCCCACTGGTTTCCTCCCTTACGAGATAGAGACACAAACTATGGAAAGAAAAACATCAAATGGCTTTAAAATTCACCTGGCTTTCAAGAAATCCCTGCTTGTCTTCATTTTACTTGAATCAAAACCAATCCATATGTCAGAAAAGAAGGTATTTCTTATTTTTGTTAAAACCTATCAGCAGCAGAAATTTATCTTCCTGTATATTGGCTTAGCAGAATCTAACATAAAATAGGCATATAATCAATGTGTTAGAAATAACAAAATTTTATGTTGTTGAGGCTTATGATCAACACAGACTTGTCTGACTTTTTAAAATCAAGATCATGCAAATAATTATATTTTAAATCTCTTTTGAGATTATTTTTCTGAATAAGTGAATATCTCCCACACCGAAGAGTGCTTTTCTGACTTAATGTAGAACTTTATTTTCTTCTCCTGACACAGAACATACAAATTTTGGTTTTAAAATGCCACAATGTTAAACAAAATACTCACTACAAAGCCTTAGGTGAATAGAACATTATGGGGCCTCTGAACTTAGTTATAAATATCCTCAGATACGGTTCTGCTCCTATTACAGGTCTGTGTTCTTGAGTTTTTAATTTAAATTCTCTAAACTATGGTTTTCTCATTTGCAAATCTGCCTTACAATAATGTTTTGATGATTCTGGGACATGGAAGATGTTGATTCAAAATTGGTCCCCCTTTCTACCTTTTATGAAAAAAATCTAAAATAGAGAAAAATTACAAAGAGCATAACAACTTTACAGGGCAGGACCACTGACCAGCGACTTCTTTTTGGAAATTACGCCTTCCTGGATGTGAAGACTAAGTAAGACATGATTATTTCTCATTATAAAACCTAAATAGATAATGAACAGATATGGTAACAAAGATAAAATATATGAAGAACTCAACTAATAAGAAAAAAATAATGTTGATTGCTAAGTACTTATTAATACTTAGTACTAATACTCAGTACTTAGTACAATCACCCTTTTTTCTAGTTTTGATACATATGAACTATATTTTGGGGAGCAATTAATATCACTATATATGATTGAGGTTTTGCAAATTACCACTACTTTGCAAATATAGGAAACATATGAAAGAAGGTATTTGCCTTATAAAACTGTAGAGAAATAGGGGCATCTGGGTGGCTCAGTAAGTTAAACGTCCAACTAGGTTTCAGCTCAGGTCCTGATCTCTGGTGCTGGAATCAAGACCCAGGTTATCAGGCTCCGCGCTCAGCAGGGAGTCTGCTTAGGATTCTCTCTCTTCCTCTCCCTCAGCCCCTCCCCTGGTTATGTGTGCATGTGGTGTCTCTCTCTCTCTCAAATAAAACCTTAAAAAAATGTAGGGAAATAGTAACATGAAATTTTCCACTTGCTACTTCATAACTCAATAAATAGGCACATCCATAATTGCTTTTTAAAAATTAATAAAACTTTGCCAAAATTTTTGCATTTAAAAAATGGCAGTTTTCCTTCCATATCTCTAAAGCTAAAACAGAGATAATTACCCTAGAGTACCCATGGCATTCCAAAAATACATATTTGTACCTACATTCAGTTAAACTATTTAAAAACTTCAAACCTGAGATTATTTATTGCCGTCTTTCTGAAAATGTGCCTTGTTTCTCTTAAGTGTCTTGTTTACTAAGTTCTCATTAAAAGTTAACTGAAAAACAGTATTTTACTATTAATATGTGAGTAGAATTCACGGAAATAATTTCATCTTAACTTGCAATGACAGCTCAGTGTTTTAAAGTTAACGGTCATGTTTTTTGAGAGGAAAGAAGCTACGTGCTGAAAAATAATAAATAGGATAATTATAAAAAGTAAGTAATCAATTTTAAGGCATTCATTAAGGTAAGGAAAATGAGTCACAAGAAATTGTTCAAGCAAAGAACCATTCATACCCACACAAAGACGTGCACTCAATGTTCACCACAGGCCTTTTCATTACAGCCAGCCCCAAAGTGGAGACACCTTGGCTGTCCATCCACTACTGGAGAGAGAAACACATCCAATGTGTTCCATACAATGGAATATTATCCAGAAATGAAAAGGAACACAAAACTGATAATGCAACATCATGGTGGAACCACAAAGACATTCTCCTAAGTCTCTGAAACCAGACACAAAACCCATGTCTTCTCTGATTCATCCATATAAACATGCCCTAAAAATACCAATCTCTTGAAACAAAAAAAACAGATTAGTCATTATCTGGGACATAAGACTGGGAACTTCAAACACGCATGAGGGGGTTGAGAAAGTAATCTAAAACAGAACGACAGTCACAGTTGCACAACTCAGTGAAGGTACAATCATTGAATGGTATATATATACAATGGAAACATTCAATGGGATGTAAACTATTCCTCCATAAAGTTGTTTTTTAAAAAGGTAAAGAACAAGTCAGAATGGCAATAGTTCTATGATTAGTTACAAAAACTACTATAGGGTTCGAGTTTGCTTGAGTAGGTTTTTTCACCAAAACCTGTTTTGTTAAGTTTACTCAGAACCAATGTTAAGGGCTTGTAAATACAAACTTGGGAGTTTTTAAACATACTTTATCATTAATTAATTCATGTGTGATCTAGAAATGTCATAAAAGGCATATGGGAAGACACTAATTTGGAGAATATAATTTCTATTCCATAAAATGTACTTTTTTTTACTCCAGTAAAATATTTTTTAAAGGTTTTATTTATTTATTTGACAGAGATCACAAGTAGGGAGAGAGGCCAGGCGGGGGTGGGGGGGCTGTGGGAGGCAGGCTCTCCGCTGAGCAGAGAGCCCGATGCGGGGCTCAATCCCAGAACCCTGAGATCATGACCTGAGCGGAAAGCAGAGGCTTAACCCACTGAGCCATCCAGGCGCCCCTCCAATAAAATATTTTTGAAACTAGCATCCCAAATAGTGAGTACTAGATAAAAAGAAAATGCCTAATAATGTATATGAGAACATTTCTTTCACTAGATGTATGAGAATCTCTAAGATATTGAATTTCAACAAGCAGAATGAATGTTAAAGTAATCAATGCCAGGGACTAATACAGGAAACAAATACCCATACTTTAGAGTAAAACCTCTGAATTGCTTTTTTTAAAATTTATAACACTCAGATTATATTGAGTGATTCTAGATCCTAAGTACTATGCAACAGCACAGTTTTGCCTCACAGCCACAGTATTAGAGAGATAAATGTTAATTTTTTAAATAACCTTCACTTGGCTTCTCCTTATACCAACATCTCACATAGCCATAATACTCTCATTTATACTAAGAAATTACCATAGTAAAACACTCACAGCTGCCTCCAGATTTTAGTCAGATTTCACTAGCCTTTCCACTAATACACCTTATTTTGTTCCATTATCTAATCCAGGATATCACGTTGCATTTAGTTACCTTACCTCCTTAGTGTTCCACAATCTGAGATATGCCTAAATCTTCCCTTGTTTTCCATGACCTTGACATTCTAAGTAGCCACTTAAATGAGACAATCCTTCACAGTAACTCTTAAAAGTACTTCAAGAGTCAGATACAGCAGATACGAACACACAGAACATCAGTGATTATGGTTTCTGGCTCCTCCGTTTGCAACAGAAATTATACCTGATTGGAAGAGTGAAGGCAGATTTCCATACAGAAATAGATGGCAACAGAGTATTTGATTGGATCATAGCATAGCAACTTTAAGTAAACTTAGGATATATGGATAGGGAGAAATGTAATGGATAGCTAAGCCTTGTCAGGAATTCTGTAGAAATCGGGTCACTCTATTAACGTATATTTATAAAAACAAATGGTGCCAATGAAGATTCACAATCAATATCAAGGACAGATTGCGGTCTGGTTTCTGAGTTATCCTTCATGTAAAGAACACCATCAAAGTGCTCAAAGAACATTTTTCCTAATTTCAATATCCTGTGCCGTATTTAGGGTTGCCATTCTAGAATGACTGTAGCCACAACTAACTATAATGTGAAAGACCCCTTCTACCAAAGCTATACCTACTATGTGATTGCCAACCGTGCACATGGGGTTGGCATTTCACCAATTCACTCACCGATGAGGCTGGTGATTAAGGCATTATCATCTCACTCAATCTCTAAAGAATCTTGAAGAAAAAAAGTTATTTTCTTCATGCTTTGATAGCTGAGGAAACCAAGTCTCAGAGAGCGTGCTGAGTGCCCATGCCACTTGGCTTGCATGTGATGGAATCAAGGGACCCAGTATGGAATGTTGGTTGCAACTCCCGTCCTCACTGAATGGCGTCACAGAATCTACCTGGTCTGGTGACGTTGGTACAAGGCACTCATCAACTTTCCAGTAGAATAATATTCTTTTTCCAATTCATAAGTTACACTTTTTAATAGGTTCTACTCTTGGGTGTGTTTTCCCCATTTGTATGTAAGACAGAATTGCACCATAACACTGAAAAAATGTAGTTAGCACAGATGTCTTATTTTTTATAAAACTCTTCTTTTCCACCAATGGCCTGAACATCAAGAGTACCCCTCTCCTCCTCCTCCCTTCTCCCTGCATGTATTTTGCTATTCTCTTGTCTGGAATGAACTGTCTATAATCAACACCTTCCTTTTGCCCCAACATGATGCCTTCTTCCATTATCCCCCTAAATCTGAGTTCAGACTCTCTGTCATCTCTCAGATTTTCTTGTTTTTCCTTTTAAAGCCTCCAAAGCCATGGTTTTTGCCTGCATGATTCCTATTTTTCAACATCCCTGGTTCTTACCAACTTTTGTTTTTTAGCTGCTCATGTCAAGTCCCATGATGTCCATAAATGACACACAATATGTGTCAGGCAAAACTCAGGAAAGAAATCAGGCAAAAATGTCCATAAATGACACACAATATATGTCAGGCAAAACTCAGGAAAGAAATCCTAGAAAATCAAGAGAAAGATGATTTTGATAGATAATAAGTAAAAAACAGATGATCACTGATATGCTCTTAGTCAGAAGGTATATTCTTTTTAAAAAAAAAAATAATTTATTTATTTATTTATTTGACAGAGATCACAAGTAGGCAGAGAGGCAGGCAGAGAGAGGAGGAAGCAGGCTCCCTGCTGAGCAGAGAACCTGATGCGGGACTCGATCCCAGGATGCTGGGATCATGACCTGAGCCAAAGGCAGAGGTTTTAACCCACTGAGCCACCCAGGCGCCCCTCTTTTTTTTTTTTTTTTTTAGGATTTATATATTTATTTGAGAGAGAGAGAGTGAAAGTGAAAGCTTGTGGGGGAAGGGGCAGAGGGAGAGGGAGAAAGAGAATCCCCAAGCAGGTTCCCTGCAGAGCACAGAGCCCGACCCCACATGGGGCTTGATCCCAGGATCCTGAGATCACAACCTGAGCCAAAACCAACAACTAGGCGCTTAACTGTCAGTGCTGCCCAGGTGCCCCAGGAGGTACAGTCTTAAAATGGAATATGAAGTGCAGGGTTTTATACGCTTTTAATATTTACTTACATAGGAAGAAGATGAAATACTGTGAAAAGTGGGAAAGTACATGTTCAAAGAACAACCTGTGTTCGGTCTGGAAAACAGAATAAGAAACGATTCACTACTATCATAGATGGAGTAGTACTGTCTCAATAGCAAGTATGCAAATATGAGACCACAACGGAAAATGTGATTTAAAGACAATTACACAGAACAGAAACTACCTGTCCAATTTGAGCAATTCTTCAGAATTAATAGTGGGGGAAAGGATATATTCATGTGAACACTACCATATATGTGCCACAATTATTACTTCACAGAGAACAGTGAAGACTAATTAAAGATACTATATGGAGTTATAAATTAATTTTTAGTTAATATGTATTCGTTTAATTAAGTGACATCATCAGAGTCATTGTTAAAATTAAAATCAGCATGGGGCACCTGTGTGACTCAGTTGGTTAAGCATCTGACTCTTGGTTTCAGCTTAGATCATGATCTCAGGGTCCTGAGATCAAGCCCCATGAGAAATCCTGCCAAGGCTCCACACTCAGTGGGGGAGTCTGCTGGAGATTCCCTCTGGCCCTCCCCTTAACTCATGAGTGTGTGTGTGCTCTCTCTCTCTCTCAAATAAATCAATAAATCTTTAAAAACTTTAAAATCAGCATGTTCTTAGATATAACAACAAAAGTTTAAGCATAAAAGAAAAATAATTTGGTCTTCATCAAATTAAAAACTTTTATGATTCAAAGGATCTACTGAGAAAGTGGAAAGACAACCTGGAGCATGCAGGCATTCTCCAGGCAAATATTCATAATTCATCGCATATATCTAAAAGAGAACTGTACCTAGAATATAAAAACAATAATTCCAACTCAAAAAGGACAACCCAGTTTAAGAATAGGCAAAGTATCTGAATACATATTTCTCCAAAAAAGATATGCAAACTACCAATAAGGACATGAAAAGATGCATGACATAATTAGTCATCAGAGAAATGCAAATCAAAACCATAATGAGATAGCCCTTCACATACACCAGTAGTAGGTAGAAGCTAGACTTGAGCAGTGGAGAGAAGGCCCCAAGGCAGAGTCTCAAGCCCTTGAGGGAGGAATGAGAAAGACTTGAGCCAGAGGCAAGGCCGTTGATGAATAAACAAAACATTAAAACCCAGGGCACAACATTCAGATTTTATGGCTTCCAGGACCTTGGGACTAAGAGACCAAGAGCCACAAGTACAGAACATGTGCTCTCCTCTTCCCCTTCTGCCCCAGAGGAACCCCCAGACTCATTATAAAGCATTTGCATTGAGGTTACAGAGCTCCCACCTCCATAAAAAAAAGGCTGCCCTGGCAGCTCCAGTGCAAACCTTGTAGGGCCAAAACCTCCTCTTCCCAACATGGGAGAAGTGGCCCAAATGCTTGCAGCAGCCTCCATTAGGGACCACCCACTATGCCCCAGCCCCTCCCAGCCCAGAAAGACCCAATAATATCAAACCCCAAAGCAACTGAAGGCCAGTTCCACCTCCCAGAACCTGCCTGCTCCCACCTCTGAGAGAAGTCTTTCCTTTTAGTAAACCATCCCGTGCTTGGACTTCCCTTCGGGCTGTCTTTATTCCAGCGCAGAGCCCACACACATTTTCTCGTGGGGAATCCAGACCGAGACCTCCATTCACTCAACAGAGACTCTCCCAACCAGAACCCGAGCAGGGCTACAACAAAAAATTCGGATAGTAACAGGTGTTGCCAAAGATGTGAAAACATCAGAAGTCTCCCGCAAAGGGGTAGGAGTGTCAAATGTTGCAGACGCTGAGGAAGTCTGACAGTTGCTCAAAAGTTGAAACAGACAGCTACCATATGACAGGGGACCTCACTTCTATATCTGTACCCAAGATGAATAAAAATGCAAATATACACACTCATAACAATTTTACGTGATTGTTCACAGCAGTATTATTCATAATAATGGATAGATAGGAAGTACCCAAATGCCCATTAACTGATGAATGGATACGCAGAAGGCGTATATCCACACAATGGATTAAAAGTGATACAGACATGCACTGGGATAGTCTGGGGCCATAAAAGGAATGCAACACTTATGCATGATACAGTATGGTCAAACTAGAAAATATGATGCTCAGTGAAAAAAGCAAGTCAACAAAGATCACTTAGTATATAAGCCCATTTACATAAAATGTCCAAAATAAGCAAATCTAGACAGACAGAAAGGATTTCCAGTTACTTAGAGGTGAGAGAATGGGTGTTGGGTGACAGATAAAGAATACAGGGCTTTCTTTTGGAGGTCATAAAATGTTCTAAAATTGTGGTGATGTTTGCACATATATGTCACTATAGAAAACAACTTCAAAATGCACATTTTAAGTGGCTGAATGTTATGGCATGTGAATTCTATCTCAATAAAGTTATTAAAAATTTATTTCAAAAATATTTTATTTCAGAAAGTTTTTCAAGTCTAATATGTAATTTCAAATGCAGCATAATGTAAAATAAAGATCTCACTAATATATTCTAATGGACATTTTGGTTAACTTCACCAAAATTATGTCAATGGATCTAGCTAATAAAAGTAACAATAAAAAATAACAATAGTTAAAGCTTTTGAACTCTTAGATGGCAAGCATTAGTCTAAAAATTATGTACATATTAACTCTTTAATCCAAATAACCACCTGATAAAATAGGTTCTATCAATTACTTCTGCTTATAACATGAGCACATCAACGGACAAAGATGTTAAGTAACATGTTTCACAACTTTAATTGGTATAGTCTCAGGACTATAAAAAATATACATATATAAAATTTGTCTTTTTATTCAGAAGTTTGGTCGCAATAAGTTTTTTTTCAGCATTTCCAATTATTTAATGTCATGGTGTATTTCTGTATTTGACAGAATTTACATGTGATCTGGGTAAACAGGCTCTATGTCAATAATAGGATATAGGGTTTTCTAAATAAAGTATGACATCCCTTTTAAAGAGATCAGTATAAAAACAGAAGAACAAATGACAAAAGTAGAGAAAGATTTCATAATCTAAACAAAAGCTGAACAGCAACCCAGAGTTTTATGTCAGAATGAGTTATCAATCAAATATAAGGTAGAGAAAGGACACATTCAGTCCTAAATTTATCACTCATATGTTCCCTTTGAGAAAATTATTGGAGGAGGTGCCTCTCCAAAATGTACCAGAAAGCCAGCAAAGCGTAAGTCATAGGATCTAGGACCTAAGAGCGCCACAGCAGGACAGCAGCAGAAGGAAATTTATAAGATGGGAATGAAAAGAAATTTAAGGATGGCAAAAATCCAGCAGGCCCACAGAACAACTGGTCTAAACCAAAATCAGAATGGAATTATCCAAGAGAGTGGTTTATTTAAAACCATATTTAAACTGAGAGAAAACCCAAGCATTTGAAACAAATCAAGAAGGGTTATTTTTCAAGCAGATTCATTACGAAGAATAGATTAGTGATAGCTACACAGAAAACACACAGATGCACAGACACACACACACACACACAGAATGACAGAATTATGCATTACACAAGCAAAATCTGTCAAATTAAATGAATTTTAGTATATTACATGACTCAGTTATGAATGATATTTGCATAGCCATAATAGTAAAAAAATGGAACTTTCTAGTAAAATTAATGGAAAATATGAAAGGATGGAACTAGAGAAAATGCGTGTAACTGTTTTCATAGAAAATGCTGATGGGAGAGGGTGTTAAAAAGCAAAGTCCATATCTCCCACTGTAGGAAGTCAATTATAATACATATAACTAAAAATCCAATAAAACAATATAATTATGTTCTAGAAACATGGACGTGTGTGTATATGTGGATAAGGTAACACGGATATGCGGGTATAGGGATATGATGATATGAAAGTGCGTCTGTATGTGGATATAGTAATCCAGATGTGTGTATACATACATACATACGTGTGTGTACCTACACAGATGGTAACACAATTGATATTGGTATGGTATGGTAATATAGATACGTTACAGCATGTTATGTGGATATGGTAATATGGATGTGTTTACATATTTATACAGATAAGGTAATATGGTAATGGTAATATGGCAAAATGGATGTGTTTATATATATCGTATATATGGTAATATGGATATGGTATGGTAATATGGATATTATAGTAATATGTTGGATATGTTTATATATATATATACACAGATAAGGTAATATGGATGCGTTTGTGTTTATATATATATCACCTATCAAGTTGAAAGGGACTACCTTTGAAATTGATTGTGGGGAGAAAGACTAGGAGGTACATGCATTTTTTCCATTACATCACTTTTATAACTATTTTCCTGCTACATATATACACATTCGATGAAAAGTAAAAAATTGTAAAAATTATAAAATTTATTTGGAAGAGTTCTCAAAGAATATGAGCTCTCTCTTAGAATTAGATAGTTTTTACCTTTTCGTTAACCTACTTTTTGGTTTCCTTTTCTATTCTTTTGTTTTGCTTTTAAAAAATAAGATCTTACAGATAAACTTCAGGACCTATCTCTTCTATCACTTTCAAGATGTTTATTATCAGGAGGATGTGTGCCATTCTTATCCATAATTTTATATATGATACATCAATATATCATACAATTTTTAAAATAGCTTTTAAATATTTACATAAGTGTTAAGCAGTTTCAAAAGTGAATCGAAGATCTAAAAGAATTAACAGATTGCATTATGGATTTTGAAAGCATATCTGAAATATTTAGCACCACAGTTAAACTATGATTTCTTGATATTATAGTATATAATAAATTCTATGTATTTTACTTACAGTGGGCCATGATTTCTTATTTTATACCTATTAGGTCTTATTTTATGCAATGAAAATATCTTGCTGACTTCATTTCTTACTCAGAGAGATCAGCAGCCAAGAGGGATGTGAGAGCAGCAAGAAGTAACAAGCCATGTGACAGGTAAATTACCCAACAAAGGCTCAAGAAACCTGTTGTCTAGAGTCATTTCATGCACAGGCAATAGCTCTCAGTGCTGCAGTAGGACCTGAGTTACTGCATATGGTTTTGGATGTCCAAAAAGGTAACAGAATCACAGTTCCATACACTTAAGGACCAAGGACCACAGGAAACTGTGTAACAATGTTTAAAATGAAGGATTGACATTTTTAAGTTGCTATTTTCAATGTTAAACTTCAGG
>RCUC01142406.1:0-12606 GCA_003697995.1 Taxidea taxus jeffersonii
CTGCTGCTTAACCTGTCTCTGCCAAACTTCTTTGTTCCAGGTGACTCTCTCCAGTGATTTCACTGCCCTCTCTGGAGCTTGACCCCTTTGGAGACCCCCTATCCCCAGGCTATCAGACAGAACTTAATATGTCAAAACCTAAATTGTGTGCCAAGTTCAAATCTCCCCTCCAGGTCCCAATAAGTAAGATGAGACTGGACCTCCAATTCAGTATTCCTAAATGGTCCATGGAAGAAAAGCAGTTTCCATAACATTCTGTGGTGAGACCCTTGTACCCAAATACAGAAGGTTCCAAACACCACATTCTATGTAGAAATAGCCACAGGCCTACAATTCTGACATTTTCCTAGAGGCCCAGGTCTGTGCTGATGTCTCTGGCAAGAGACAAAGCAAGCCCTGCCTCCCCACACTTGCCTATCTGCCTCACCTACCCATGCACACCCAGGATGCAGCTTTTGCCCTAGAGCAGGCAAGACAGCCCAGTATGATCAGGAATTCTTAATATGTAGTGACTAAGCCAGCTATGTTTGCCAATAAGCACATGATGATACCAAACTTCAGTGTTATGAATGTAATAATATCTATAATTTATTGGGCATTTCCCACACCAAGCAGTTTATAGACTCTAACCCATTAATTCTCTCAATAGCAATAATACGCTGATATTATTCTACCCATTTCAATTAAAAAAAAAAAAAAACACTAGGGCTTAGAGAAAATTGCTTGCTCAAAGTTGCACAACCAGCAGGCAGCAGAGCCAGAATTTAAACATGCGTGGTCTAACTCAGAGCTGAGCTCTCCCTCTGGCATGCTCTAGACTCTCTCCTTAGCAGACACAAAAGTTAATGGCATGGGCTTATTAATGAGCTTCAGACCTGTTGGTAAATTCAGGGGCATAAATCCTAGTTTAAGAACAGATTTCTCATTTGTGTTTTCCTGGGAAAGTCTTCTCATCCACTCACCCTGCATTAATGATAACATGTGCATTTCCTCCCTGATCCACACCAGTTAGTGTCCACCATCTCTGGTGACTCCCAGCAGCCCTAGCAGCCCCCTTCCCTCTGAACCACTTGGCACCATGGGGCAATGTGGAAGACTCAGTGCCCTGTAGTTCTCCTCATCCTTAACATATAAAACACGGGACAGCCCCTAATTCCCCTTCTCATTTTTATTATTTAATAAATTCAAGTTCTGGTTACTGTCTCAGTCCTTGCCTGTTCTATTTCCAAGTTCAGTCCTGAGACATCACTTCTTCCATAAGCCAGAGGTTTCAAACCACAAAGCAAAGAGCTGGCAGAGTCTGCAGAGGGCCCAGGGCAGGCCAGCTGCAGAGCTCACAACCAAAGAGGGCATCTTCTCCACCAGAAATGCCCCAGGAAAGATGGTTCTGATCTCCCTAGATGCATCCAGGAGAAACTAGGGGCCCAGAACAGTCCCTTCACCCACTCTGGGGTAAGGAGGCAGACAGCGGGGCTAGGAGCAGTGAGGGGTGGCATTTTAGTAACCCTCTGCCCGGGTCAGCAGACAACCTGCAGACCCAAAATCCAGACATGGAAGTTCAAAGAGCTTTATGGGCCCCACCCATGTTAGCTGAGCCAAAGCCACAGAACCAGAGTGATGTTAGCCCACAGCTGGAGTAAAGTGATAGTTTTGGGGAATCAAAGGCTCAGAAGAAATGACATGATCAGACCTTAGTGAAATGTCTACAGTCAGGCAATAGGAGTGTACCCTATCCCACTATGGTCACAGTGCACCAGCCATAAGGCCTATGAATGCTTCTCCAACCCCTACTTCCCAAAACCTCAAGGAGACCAGCCCTTCATTGATGGTGACGCTAAGGTCCTTTCCCAGATTCCCTTGTTTCCTACCTCCACTTTCATGAATAACTGGGCCTTTTCTACCACCCTGGTCTTCCCTCCAGGTCTTGGTTCCATTTGGAGGGGTAGAGCAGATCCTTGAGGTCCTCTAGAACCCTAGGGGGCACCAGATCTTTCATACTCTCCACAGTAAACATCTACAATATAAACAAATACTTACTTGGTAATAGTGGCCACAACTCTGATGCATTGTCCTCCTCACAAAGTCTCTTTCTCCACCCTGGTAAGGGTGAAAAGAGAAAGGACAGAAGGAGATGAAGGGAGAACAACACAACCTGCCACTCATTCATCACCCTAGCAACTACTTAATAGTTAAATGTCTCAGTCCTTCCAGAAGAAGTGCCCAACATGGTGCCTGACACATAATAAATACTCTGAATGTTGAGTTGAATTAAAGTTTACACATTAAATTTCAATCTTTAAAGTTCCCAGAACCTAAGGAGTGCCAACAAAGCAAGCATTCTGAATGAACATTTATATATCCCCACCAAGAACTTCTATTGAGCATGACCCACATTGTGACAAGTCCGGTGGAATGACCCAGAAATAAATGTAGTAGATCTTCAAGAAAATGGCAAAGCTCATCAGTAGTCTACAGACCTAATGGGCCTCTCCTGCATGATCTCTTCCAGCTCACCATGAAGTCTAGATTCCCAAACATCTAAATTCAGGGCCAAACTCAAGTAAGTCAGATATATGTAGCACTCCTTCCAGGAATGCTCCCCATTGTTATAATCCAGGGATGAACCTTGCTCAGACCTAACAACAGAGCCTAATCCAAAAAGTCTAGGGTGGAGAAGAGGCAGAAGAACACACACTAAATCCAGTGAAGCTAGACTAGAAGAACAATGAGAATTTAAATGTGTATGAGTGTATTCATGCATACGTATACAAATATACACACATATGTATACACATCCATATTTCTTCCTTAAGGGCAGAGAGTGAGTGGATCTCTGAATTCTGTAAGTTTACTTTAATAACTGTAAGAAATAGAAATGAAAATTGACCACATATGTTTGCCATGAAGTTTTTGCAACTCAACATTTAGTTGACTTAATCATATACTTTTGAATGCTTACTACATTCCCATTCCAGGGCTGGAGACATGAAGATAAACATTATCACTATCTCTGTGCTTGAAAATCTTACAACTTGGTAAACTATTGCTTCCATTTCTCTGACTTTCATTTGCAGTCTTTTGATCATAAAGGTCACACAGTCCTGGAACAAGAAATTTGGTATCACAGTCCGTCTTCACTACTGCTGCCCCAGCCATGGAAAATTAAAGTGAGAAATAAAGGATAATAGCAATCACTTATTGAACCACTTAATAGGTGCCAGCCGCTATGCTGAGTGCTTTACCACATATTATCCCCTTCTCATGCAACCACCATGTGAAGTAGGCACTACTACTACTCAGCTTTACAGATGAGGGAACAAAGGTGAAAGAGATTAAAAAAAAAAAAAAAAACCTTGCTCAGTCATGCAACTAATAAGTGTTAGAGCTGGGGTCTGGACCTAGATCCCTCTGATACCAGAGAAGCAAACTCCTAACTGCTATGCTGCATTATCACCCAGGATGACATATTGGCTGTTGGGGACATCTCACAAATCATGTCTTATTTGACTCTGGAATGGAATGAAGAAATAATGCTGAAGCAAATATGTAAATGTCAGGAAGGACTGTAAACCCAACCAATTGATTAAAAAGGATCTAGAAGGCTAGACTAAGTGAGAACGAGAAGATGAGGTAGGTAGATGGAAGAGCTTGGCTAGGAAAGGGAATGACAATTCCAATACATGAACACATATGGCTACAAGAGAGAAAATGGGAGATTGGGTCAGAAGGAAAAGGTGGGCAGACTGACCTAAGGAATCTTTTTTGCAGACCACATGGAGCCTTTGGAAGATCATAAGCAGGAAAATGGCACACAGGAAGTGGAGGAGGCAATTGAGTGGGGGTGGGGGGGGCAGTGGACAGCGACAGGTGGATGGGAGAGGCCAATGCCAGAGTCTGATAAACTCTGATGAGAAAAGATGGGATGGGGTAAGAAGTGGTAAGAAGAATCTGAACAGCCTCCATGGACACTTTCTATCACATCTGAGTCAAGGGCATGAATAAGATAGGGAGGGTGGAGGATAGAAGGAGGTAGGAAGAACGAAGGAGGCTTTAGTTGGATTTGGAGGCTGACTACAGAGAGGATAAAAGTCAAAGGGGAGACAAAGACAATCGACTCCAAGTTCAAGTCAGCATGGGGTGTCTGGGTGGCTCAGTTGAGCCTCTGAGTCTTGGTTTTGGCTAGCGTCATGATCACTGGATCCTGGGATTGAGCCCCATATGGAGTCCCATGACTACCGATTACCTACTGGCTCCATGTTCAACAGGGAGTCTGCTGCTTCTCTGTCTCTCTTTCCCTCTCCCTCTGCCCCTCTCCACCCAGGTGGCATTCCCTCTCTCTATAAAACAGACAAATCTTTAAGTTCAAGTTTGTGCATCTTCAACAATAGTGTCATCCATAATAGAAAAAAAAGAAGAAGAACAAAACAGGTTTTCTGGTTGGGGTCTGTGTGTTTATGGGGAGTGGGATGGCAGAAGCAGAGACGGGTTTTGTGTTTGCATGCTTAAGCTTAACATAAGAGGACCATCATTTGTGAATATCCCACATAAGCCTGAAACCTGGAAGAGGTATCAAGGCCAGACTACAAATTCAGGAGTCTTCTATTTCAAGAGGATCAAATTATTCTCTGTGCCTAAAGAAAAAGAAGAGGGATGCCTGGGTGGCTCAGTTGGTTAAGCGACTGCCTTCGGCTCAGGTCATGATCCCAGCGTCCTGGGATCGAGTCCCGCATCGGGCTCCTTGCACGGCAGGGAGCCTGCTTCTCCCTCTGCCTCTGCCTGCCACTCTGTCTGCCCGTGCCCGTTTGCTCGCTCTCTCCCTCTCTCTCTGACAAATAAATAAAATCTTTTAAAAAAAGAAAAAGAAGAAGACAGAACCTGCAGCCTTTCTGATTTTGCTCCTTATTTAAAGTCAGGTGGGACACCTGGGTGTCTCAGTCATTAAGCATCTGCCTTCAGGTCAGGTCATGATTCCAAGACCCTGGGATCAAGCCCCGAATCGGGCTCCCTGCTCAGCAGGAACTCTGCTTCTCCCTCTCCCTCTGTATTTCCTCTCTTGCTGTCTCTCTGTCTCTGTCAAAAAAACAAAACAACAAAAAAAAACTTTATATTTAAAGTGGGGTGGATTTAAAGGATAGAAGTAGTCAGGCCACTATCAGTCATTGCCCATTTGACAAGTTTTGAATTTGACACCTGGCACATTATCTCATTTTATTCTCTTCCCCACAGCCCTGTGAGGAAGGCACTATTTCCCCATTTCACAAGGCTCTGAGTAGTTAATTAGATCGACAAGGTCATACAGTTTGCACATCAGCAGAACTAGGATTAGAAGTCAAATAGGATTCCCAAATCCAGGGGTGCTTGTTGTTGCAGTCACAGAGCTGGGTCAGTGGCATTAACTCACTGGTTTGTTCAAAAGTCAAGGTCAGAATAGTCCTCTGAACTGTTAGCCACCAAGCACAGAACCACTCCAAGACCCTGGAACGTGGTTGCCAGTTTTCCAGCTTATAATGTTGGGCCATAAATACCCAAAACCTCCTGGGAAATTCTTTTGTCACAGGTATTTTGGCCCTGGTAAGAGAGCCATGGCCCATTCAACCCCTCAGATCTAAATACAACAATGTTAGCATAAATGGCTACCTTTGATAGTAATAGCAAAGATTTTTCAGAAATCCTAAGGAAGTTGAACAAAAGTATTACTCAAAACAAATTAATTAAAAACCCACTTATGAAATCAAACATTCACAATTTCCCACGGGACTCTGTCCAAGAAATTTCTCAGGTGGCAAAGCAGCTCTGAAGCTATTTACTGGGAGGTGTGCAAAGAATTCTTTTATACATATATATAGCATGTAAGAACTGAAATTCTTTTACGTTAATTAAAAATGCCAAGTTTGATTCTATAACACATACTTCACTCAAAGACGATCATTCTGCAAAATAGAGCTGCCAATAATTGGATCCTTCTACAGCCTGGCACCTTTCTTTCCCCTTGGGAAGGAGCTGTCTCCTAGAAATGCAGACAGCTCGTCCCCAGACACAGGGAGTCGTCACCAGCCTCTAATAACTGCTTGTCTTGCCAGGAAGACGGGCAAGCCAGGGCAAGCCCATGGCCTGCAGCATCTGTGTCCAATTCACTCTCCTCAATAAGCAAACTTTCTTAACCCTGAGAATGGGGCAGATATCAGGCAGAACCACTTCATAAGCTCAGACCCAGCAGAGATCCATCTGGGATGCCACCAGCCATGCATGGCTTATGAAAAGTTTTTATGGCAAAAGAACTCCAGGCCTCCCATATTTCCCATAGCCCATGGGAAATATGTCCAAACCTGCCCCCTCAAACAGCCCCTCCCAGGCAGCCAGCACCCCAAGTAGCGTCAGCTACTTGGGTCATGCAAACGCTATTTCAGATGGTGGGAACTGGAAGAGAGTTTAAAAACCTAACTTTTAAGTCATGAAAAATTACTCTTGACAGTTTTTGAATGAGCAGAGTTGTCTCTGGGAGCAGAGTTGGAACCATTCACTCATCAAACAATGAGCTAAGGCTTTTTTCCTGGGGTGTCAAGATGTTTGTTTGGTTTGTTGTTCCTGTTTGTTTTTGTTGGCTTCTGCACTCACAGGATTTGGTTTTGCACAGCAGATTCCCCAAATGGAAGAAATTTTAAGATGTTGATGATTTCATTGCTAAGTGCAGCCTATCCTGAATAATTCTGGTCACCTAGCAGCTAGGTAATCTATACAACACTAGCCTCATTTGAGGAATGAAAGCTGAAGACAAAACGTGGCTGGTTCATTCTCTGAGGAGAAAGAGCAGTGAGCTCACAGAAATGACTGTTCTTTACCAGTTTAAGCCAGGCTGTAGAAACCTCCATCCCAGCTAAACGGAGCCACATGAACTTCTTGGCATAATGGATTAAGAATGAGTTTTTCTTGTTGCTTGGGACATTAAAGAAATCTCTTTTCTGACTTTTTCGCACATCTTCTTAAAAGCAAGGACATTGTCTCTTGAGTGCTTAGCATTCAGTAGTAATAATTCCCATTCTACAAAAGAGGAAACTGAGGCTCAGAGCTAGCCTAACAGCTAGTATGTGGCAGTGTGAGGACTCAAATACATGCCCGTGGCCAGCTCTCACTGATTTCTTTCCCTCTACAGGTCTTGGAACCAAGAGTAAAGGCTGAGCTCAGCCGATCCTAACCATGTCCCACAGGCTCTATAGGAACTTTTCCTGTTTTATCATTCTCCCACCAGCCTCAAACCCTCTCACCTATGTGTTAGGTGAGTGTTAGGGTGGTGGAGGGGGTGTGGGGGAGATACTTATAAGCAATTGAGTGTCTGTTTCTACATACAGGCAAATATGCATAATACGTTAACATTCAATGAGTACTACTAGCTAAAGGGCATCCTACAACCTGGCATAGAGAAGGTTTTCAATTAATGTTCAGTGAACAGAGGTCTGAATAAATTCACAATTTTTTAAAGATAATAATGAGTTTCTGCATTTATGTCTTTGAGGGGAGTCCCAGGCACTGCTAACCAGCTCCCTTACCCAGAAGGAAATGTTCCCTCTGCCACCAATCCATTTATTTACAAATAAAAAGCTAGTCTAAGGGGACTATTTGGCTCTTCCTATCCAAGCATCATGGGAATCTATAATGCTGGTTTGTGAATTTCTATACTCAGGAAGGGGCCCCCTGTGTCTGCTGGAGAGTTCTGCCATTCCTTAGCCATCCTGGGTGCCCAGTGAATACCTGCTGAGCAACCACTATGCAAGCTGACTAGTCTGGAGGGTTAGCCAAGAGTGAAATTTCCTAGAAAGTGAGTTTCTGTCAAATGAATTCCATTTTTCTCCTGGTTTACATTGTCCAAAATTCATTTTGCTTGGGCTGTCAGGAAATAACAGCCACAACCTGCTTGTCATCTCTGTCTGTCAAATAAATAAATAAAATCTTAAAAAAAAAAAAAAAAAAGACTATCTCTCTCTCTGCCCCTCCCCCTTCCCTCTCTATAAATAAAGAAAGAAAGAAAGTGCTAAGCAAAATATAGAAAGCCCCCCTTTAAATAAGCAAACATGCTTCCAAGAAAATAAGAGCATTTTACCTCCCTGAGACCAAGGCTGAAGCAGGAGACCAGAGCTAAGTGACCATCTACAGTGGGGGTATCTATGGAGATCTGCAGGTACCTCCTGTATAGTGAAGAGCCAGACCAGCCTGCAGAAAGGCAGGACTCAAGGAGCCTATGCCCTGAGAAAAAAAACTAGAAGAAAACCCACCCAACAGTGGCAGACAACAACAACAACAAAATGGTCTGGGGCGCCCGGGTGGCTCAGTGGGTTAAGCCTCTGCCTTTGGCTCAGGTCATGATCTCAGGGTCCTGGGATCGAGCCCCGCATCAGGCTCTCTGCTCAGCAGGGAGCCTGCTCCTCCCCCCCCCCCCATTGCCTGCCTCTCTGCCTACTTGTGATCTCTCTGTGTCAAATAAATAAACAAAATATTTTAAAAAAAAAAAAAGGTCCATCATAGCTGTGGCTCTGGGTGAAACTAACAATAACAAAAATAAAAATAAAATCTCCCAGAGATTTTTTAACTACAAATTTGATCACACACAGAAATTTGGGGCCATAAATTTTAGTATCTACACTACCCTGAAAAAAGACAAGGAAAATTTCATTTAAAATAAAGTTTGGGGCACCTGGGTGGCTCAGTGGGTTAAAGCCTCTGCCTTCAGCTCAGGTCATGATCCCAGGTCCTAGGATCAAGCCCCGCATCCGGCTCTCTGCTCAGCAGGGAGCCTGCTTCCTCCTCTCTCTCTGCCTTCTGCTCTGCCTGCTTTGTGATCTCTGTCTGTAAAATAAATAAAATCTTTAAAAAATAATAAAATAAAAAGTTTCAGCAAATGAATTCGCAATCAAAAATTACATAAAACAAAAGGAAACAAGCTACCAAGTGTGAAAGTCAGCAGAAGCAACTGATAACAAAACCTGATTCATAAAGACCTCAGGTATTAGAATTACTAGATACAAAACATAAAATAAGGATACATAAGATGTTTTTAAGAAAAGAATCAAAAACACATCTGAAAATAATCCAACTAAAACTTCTTGAAATTGGGGCGCCTGGGTGGCTCAGTGGGTTAAGCCTCTGCCTTCGGCTCAGGTCATGATCTCAGGGACCTGGGATTGAGCCCCTCATCGGGCTCTCTGCTCAGCAGGGAGCCTGGTTCTCCCTCTCTCTCTGCCTTCTGCTCTGCCTGCTTGTGATTTCTCTCTCTGTCAAATAAAATAAATGAAATCTTTTTTTAAAAATAAAATAAAAAAATAAAACTTTTTGAAATTAAAATATTAAAATTTAAATTTAAAATTCAATTCAAGGGTTAAACCATGGGTTAAAAAAAAAAAATCACAACTCAAGAACCAAATAGGTTTGAAGAAATTAAACAGAACACAAAAACAAGACCAAATATATGAAAGAGGGTAAATAAACAAAAGGTTAGTGAGAAAGTCCCACAGACATCTAATTGGTATTCCAGAAGGTAGTAAAAGAGAATGTTGAGAATTTTCCCAAATTGATCCAATTCCACTTAGTCAGAAATTCCAATGAATTCAAAGCAGTGAACACTTTCTAGACCAAGAAAGGATGTTAAAAGTAGCCAGAAAGCAAAGATGGAATCCTTTAGAGGAATGAAAATTAAGCTGACCAAAGGCTTCTCAACAATGACAGGAGTCAGTAGACAGTGGAATAACATCTTCAAAGAGCTGAGAGAAAATAACTTTCAACCTAAAATTATGGACTTAGAGAAACTATCTTTCAAGAATGAGAGTAAAGGTATTTTTTTTAAAGATTTTGTTTATTTATTTGACAGAGAGAGATCACAAGTAGGCAGAGAGGCAGGCAGAGAGAGAGGAGGAAGCAGGCTCCCTTCTGAGCAGAGAGCCTGATGTGGGGCTCGATCCCAGGACCCTGAGATCATGACCTGAGCCGAAGGCAGAGGCTTAACCCACTGAAGCACCCAGGTGCCCAAGAGTAAAGGTATTTTTAGGCAAATAAAAATTAAGAAAATTCACCAAAAGACCCTCACTGGAAATGCTTCTTAAAGGACATACCCCAGAAGGAATATGCCCCATGGGAATAGCTAAGCTACAAGAAAGGGGATGAAACACATGCTATACGTGTGAGTAACTGAATAATTCTGACCGTAGAGTCACTACAATAATGTTAACAAGAAGGACTTCACTTTCCAAAAATACAACAGTACTCCACTCTGATATTTCTCTAAGTAATATTCCTTCTTAAAAGGGACCAAAGTTAAAACACAGCTTTAATAAATATTTTTACCCTTTCCCATTTCTTTCCTCAAGCCTCCCTGCCTTCGTTTTCTCCATCTTTGGGTACAGAAAGTTAAAAGCTGAATTGGCTAAATCTTACCTAAAGATAGAAGCGGTCATCAGAGTGTCAAACACCATAAAAAGATGAGCCAGGAAATCTTTGTTGGCCCAAGTAAGGGCACTTTGGGTGGATTGCAGTGGTTGGAAGTGAGACTCAGTAGGGGGTGAGGGAGAAGTCAGTAATGGGTGAGGTATGAGATGCGGGGTCTGTTCACCAGAGGATAAGGACAAGCACAGGAGACCAGGGGCACCTTGTGCATCTGCAAAAAGCTCTTATAAGCCCCCCTCAAAGATTGGAGGTAATCCTTCCCAGAGTAAACCAGGATTCACTTAGCAGAAATTCCAGCTTCAGGAATGCATGAATTGTGGGCAATCCCAAACAACTAATATCCTTCTCTTTTAAGACTTATTTCTAGAAGGTTTATTTTAGACTGATACTTTGAGTGCTGACTCCATACCAGGCATAGAGCACTTTAGATTATTGCTTACTCCTCAAATGAACCTTATAAGGGGGTTACTACTTTATTCTCACAAGGAAACCAAAGCTTAGAGTTAAATGATTTGTCCAAGGTTGTGGAGTTAGTAGCGAATCAAGTCAGAACCTGAACCCAAGTTAGCCTGAGTGCAGAGCTTGTGCTCTCAATCACTGTACTTTTTTGCCTCCCTTAACTCTTTCCACTATAAGACCCTATTTACATTTTTTTTAAGTGCAGGCCTCCACATGATAATAAAGCAACTGTAGATATAGACTTAACTTATATTACCATGTATATATATTTTACATAATATGTTAATGATGAAAATTAGCATGTATGTATGTTTCACTTGATTTATTTTAACTTAATAGAAGGCAATGACTTAAGGTCTTTCATCAAGTCGGTACCCACAGTCTGGGACATCCGTATTTGAGAACACTCTATGTCTTATTCATCTTTGTCTTCTTCATCTTTAGCACATGGCAGGTGCTTCAAAAATGTTTGTGGAATGAAGTTCTATGACTTTCTCGATAGCCTATATACACTTGTATGCTTTTGGGTGAAGACTGCTTAGAGATTTAATAGGTTTAAGAGATGTTAGAGTATGCCAGTAAGGTAAGGATTTAAAACACAATAACAGCTTTCCAAAACATGGTCCGGAAAGCTCTGACAGCGTTGGAAGAAATGGATTCATCTTCCAGTTCTGTCGTTAGCTACATAGCTCTATCACTTCTCTGCAGTGAAATGCCACATAAACATTTAGCAACAGTGGGCCTGATTTGTACCACTTGGCCAATTTCCACGGTATAAATACTTCCACCACAGCTGATTTCTAGGTAACATGCCATTACTCGGTCCTTGACATCTGTACTGACACCACTTTGAACATAGAGGTGGCAAGAGACATGCAGTAGCCCATCTTTTTCTGGTATTTCCACCCTTCACATACAGAGACACAACTCCAGAGCTTCAACTATAGTAAAAAAAAAAAAACAAAAAACAAAAAACTAGCAAGTGATGAGCTGAGTATTTGTGACCTCTGTTTACTTAATACATAACTCGTCTCATTATAATTTAGTTATGTTTATATAATTTTATTCTTTAAATGGTTGTGTTTGACAACCACATTACAAAACTCCTGCAGATGTAACAACACCCCTCCCGAGCCAGTGCCAGCACAGCCCTGCCCGCCCTAGATCTCATTTTTCTAATCTACAAAATTCTAGGAATCATCCAAAGGAAATGACTAAAGATTTTGCAAAGAGTAAAACCACAGGAGTATTTACCACATTGATGTTTATAAAATCATAAACTATAAACAAATTAAGCCTCTAACAACAGAATTACTAATAACAACAAAGAAATGTTCACCAAACACTTACCGTGGGCCTGGCACCACAGTCCCTGCCTTGCTAGTCTCCAGTTAACAAACCCACAAGTTGACCACCCATCCTTCTGGAAAACATCCTCCCTGTGGCAAGCTGAACATCTGGCCTAGTTGGCCTCTCTCCAGTAGACTGTTCCTACAAGGGAGTCTGTGCTCTTGGAAAGTAAGGTGTGCTTCTCCCTAAGCTTGCCTGTGCCTACTTACTTGTTACAGTGTGCTAGAATTAGCTACTATGTACTGCAAAGAAGTAAGTGCCATGAGAGAGACAGTCACTGTTTCTCTGAATCTCATCATAATGCTTTGGAAAGATGGCTCTAGGTGTGACGAAAACAACTCAAAAGATGAAGACAGTCATAAATTTTTT
>RCUC01142407.1:0-28439 GCA_003697995.1 Taxidea taxus jeffersonii
CTCTCTCTCTCTCTCTCTCTCTCTCTCTCTTTCTCTCTCGCTCTCTCTCTTTTTCTCTCTCTCTCAAATAAATAAAATCTTTAAAAAAAATCACTTGCTTCTCCTCTGGCCTCCAATTACATGTAGGTTAGACTAGTTGATAATGTCCATAGATCCCCAAGACTGTGTTTATGCTTCTTTAATTTTTTCTCTCTGTTCTTGAGATTGAATAATGTCTGCTAACGTCCTCAAATTAATTTCTCTTCCTTCTGACATTTCCTACCTGCTGCCAACCTTACCCAGTGCATTTTTCATTGCAGTTACTATACTTTAACGGTCCATAGCTTTCATTTGTTTCTTACTTATAATTTCCAAATCTTTCCTGAGTTTTCCAATCTGTTTGCTTATTAAGACCGTATTTTCCTTCAGCTCTTTGAACATATACAAGCGGCTTTAAAATTTTTGCCAAGTGCAGTATCTGGGCCATCTCAGGGTTGGTTTCTATTGACTGCTTTTTCTCTTGACTGCAGAGCTCATTTTCCTGTTTCCCAATATATCTACCCATTCTTTTAATTGTCTCTGTTTGTTTTCTCTAAACACATTCAGCCATTCATTTGGCAGAATGGAGTGTGGGGGGTTCATTTAACTAAGCTTGTGGTCTAGCCATAGTGCAGTTGGTGAGATAAGATTGGAGCCAGGAGGCTGAGGGTATCTTCAAGGGAGTGACCGTAATGGCTGAATGGAATGTAAACTGGATCAGAGACGATAACCCCTAGAGATGAACAGTTGTTGGAGTCAAAGCCACAGAGGTGTACACAAAGCCATTGTGGAGCCCCTGCCTGTCATTGTGCTTTGTTGATGCATTTCTGTGGAGGTCCAGCATCTCCCAAGGCCCCCTAACTTGGCCAAACTCAACCATCAACCTATAATTATTTCCCTTGTGGAATCTTTACACAGCCTGGTATTCGGTTTTGTTGGGACTGGACCAGAGAACATCTTACACAAGCGTGTGTTCCTAACTCCTAAGGGCATCCAGCTGGTGTCTCATCTGGATGCCACGGGTGTTAGTGGTGTTCATGAAAGTTCCCCACCATTCACCCCCACCCCCCAGTGGGCCTGGAGCTCTAACAACAGCTGTGTGGCTCATCTTCCAGTTTTCTGTTTTACCAGCTTCCATTTGACAAGCCTTGGCTCGGTTTGCCTTGTGCATGGACAGCCTGCCCTTCAGCCACACACCCATGGGACACCCCCACAAGGACTTCTGGAGCTCTCTCATGGCATGATTCTCTCCTCTCTGGTGTTTCACCCCAGAGATTCCAGTTGCTTCAGGTACCCAGAGCTCTGATTACCACTTCCTCAACTCAGAGGGACCACAGTGCACTCTTTGGCTCCCAGCCGTCTGCATCATGTCCAGTAAATGGTCCCCAGGCAGAGACCAAGGGCTTGTGCTCACCTTGTGAGTGTCCTTCTGTTAACGACCATGACCTTGTTGTGCCTGGCACCTGCTGCTGCTGGAGAACAGTTGCCTCATATATTTTATGATATTTTCCAGTAATTTGTGGCTGGAGGACAGTCTCCATCATAGGCAGCTGCCCCTTATCATTTACGTTTACCTAGCCAATAAATATCTAGTGAGTGAAAAAAAAATATATATCTAGTGAGTGTCTGCAGTGTGCTGGGCATTAGAAACATACGGTTGAACAAATGACATGATCTTTGCCTTCATGAAGTTCACAGTCTGTGCTAAAAAGTGGATATTAAACAAATAACCACAGAAATAAATCCATAGTTAAAATTGTAATAGCTGTCCTATGTTTGGAATGTAACAGAGTGCCCTAATTTAGACTACAGGGAAAGGACTCTTTAAGCAAGAGACTTGAGTGATGAGTGGGCCAGACACAAGTTTGAGGGAAGATGCATTGGGGTTTAAAGAGCTTAGGAGAACCAAGAAAAGATTCTGGGAGGAGGTCCAAGGGCTGGGTGTCAGTGCGTGGGGACGCAGTCCAAGATGATGTTGGAAAGGTCAACGGGGCCTTGTAAACAATATGAGATTGTATCTTCAGAAGAAGGGAGAGCCCCTGAAATGTTCTGAGCAGGGTCAGGGTCAGCATAGTGTTCTGAAGTGTCGGTGACCAGCCCCTAACTAGCGCTAATACATCTGCCATCCTCCAAGACAGTGAGAATAAACAAGCTTCCAGAGAGCGTGAAGACCAGCTACAGCTGTCTGCCTTCAAAGAGTCCCCATGCTAGAGGCCAACATCTAGAGAGACCATAAAGTTTTGGTAGTTAGTCTTTGCCAATGTCTATGTGACGAGATCCTGCTTAAAAGGTCGTCTAGAACTTATAAACCGGTTCTTTGGGCTCTCACGGGTTTAATTTGCTGTAACGAGGGCCAGCTAGGTGAAGGACCAACAGTGTGCTTCAGGCTGGCGCCCCCGAGCACAGATGCTGGGATAGGACACTAGGGAGGACGAAGCGTCCAGGGCAATAAGGACGGCCCGCAGGGAAGTCACACTCATACAATTATCAGAAACGTTTCCATAGTCTTCTCTGGATCCCTGTCAAAGAGAAAGAAAAAGAAACAATTAATAAATATCTATTGGTGTCAAGGTTATGCTATTGTGCTACTCCTCGATTTCAGCTTAAACACCATCATATCATTTTTCTATCAAACACAGCATCTACAAACTCATATTTTAGGTCAGCCCTTCACAGGGTTACCAAATTGCTGGTTATTTCCATCCACTCAAATGAGGCAATTTTTGCACAGTATGGACAACTGCTGGTCAATCTGATCAATTTTGACCTCAATCATCTGGTGACTTAAATATTTTCTTTTTGGCAGAAAGAAATTAATATTCATACGCATATGATATTTTTTCAGATTTGTAAAAGGAGCTTGGTTCATTAAAGTTGGAAAGATATTCTGATACAGTAAAAGCCTGCGTCTTTTCTGTGTAAGATACTAGCCGAAAAGATGCGTAAATGTCTGTGGGCGTGTGCGCATGTGCATGCGTGTGTGGGTGCATGTGTGCGTGTGTGTGCGTGTGCATGTGCATGTGTGCACTGTAGGCAGCACGTGTGTGTGCACGTGTGGGTGTGTGTGCACGTGTGCGTGTGTGCATGTGTGAGCGTGTGCGTGTGGGCATGCGTTTGTGGGTGCATGTGTGCACATGTGCGTGCGTGTGCATGTGTGCACGTGTGCATGTGTGTGCATGTGTGTGTGCATATGTGCACTGTAGGCAGCACGCGTGTGTGCACATGTGGGTGCGTGTGTGCACGTGTGCGTGCGTGTGCGTGTGTGCACGTGTGCGTGCGCGCGCTGTAGGCAGCCATATGCTCGCGGTCATGTGTGTGTATAACCTAGCTTCTCAGTGTCCCCTCGCGTATATTTTACTCCACTGAATTACTGAAAATAAAATGTGTAGTATGATATATTGCAAACATATATTGTGTACAGTTTGTATATAAAAAAGAAAGAATGATTAAAAGTCGATGAGAGACTGTTTATAAATCTTGATTGCTTCATAATTTTAACTTTGAGCAACATTTTTATCATAATTATAGGCTTTCTTAAAGCATTTATGCAGATTGTTGTTACTCAAAAGGGGGTTTATTCCATTTTGGTGTAAACTACACTTTTTTTTTTTCTTTATGAAATCACTCTTTGAGTTCCTAATACTCAGTACTCTGCCAGAGCTGCAAAATTCAAATAGCAGGAAGTGCTTCTCTCCCGAGGGCCAGCACTGTGCCCCGTGCCCGTCTGCCCCCACGCCCTGCACCGTGGACGGGTGAGCGCAGGAATTCTCGGTGATGACGAGCATTGATCTCCTGGCGCCTCCGAATTCCTCTCCGATCACTAACACTCCTGGGAGACGAACACTTTTGTACCCACTTCCCAGATGAAGAAATTGAACCCCAGAGGTTTCAACCATGACAAACTATCCCATTACTCCGTTCTGGAATCCTAAATCGGTCGCTCTAGAAAGGAGATACAGACACGACAGAATCCTGCCGCCTTTCTCCAGAGCTCAGAAAATGGAGGTCCCAGACTGGTCCCGGAACCGTCCCGCGCAGTCGGGCGCTGGCCTGCACTAGCTCACGCGTGACAACCTTATTTTAGACCGAATTGTTCAGGGCTTTGGGCATCATGTAGATTCAAAATCAGAGAAAAGTCCTATCGATTGCTTTTCCAGGGAAGGCTCACCTTCACCACATGATCATGGACCTAAAAGGAAAAGAGGAAAAGAAATACATCACCAGAAACAAAACTCAAACCAAAGCAAAAAAAGCTTCAGGAAGTACACGCCCGAGGAAAAGCAGGAGCATCGGAGTCGGCAGAGGGGCCGGTTCCCGAGAAACACCGGCGGCCTCCCTCAGCCTGGTTTGCACACCTGCTCTGCACAGCGGACTGTTCGCCCTGAGGACAAAGATCAGGGTCAGGCCCGCCGGGCCCACGCAGGGCCCGGCACACAGCAGGAGATCAGAAAATATTTGTGAAATGGATGAACGGAGTTCTTAAAAAAAAAAATTTCCCCAACAAAGGAGTAAGATCTAAAGCCTCTAATTTAGGAAACAGGGGCCGCCCTGACCTTCCAGCGGACTTTTAAGCCAAGTCACTAAATGGGCCTTCGTTCGTGGAGGGAACATGAAGGTTAAGATTCAGTCACTGTTTCCCAAAAAAAGCCAATCTGACTACAAGCCAGCATGTGACGCTGTGCCGAGTTGTCATTACAGACCACTGTGTTAAAAACACCTCCGAGAAGGCGAATTCACCTTAGGTTTCCAGACGCAAACCCTGAATGTGAAGGGGAGCAGAGTCCCGCGTGCCTGCGGATGGACAAGGGGCCGCCCCTGGAGCGAGCGCGGCACCGGGGGGACCGGTGGGGCTCTCCCTCGAGAAGACCCGGGCTGGGCCTGACCCGGGGTGCCGGGAAGACCACATGAGGGGACTCGGCACGGAGGGCACGGCCTGGGTCTCAGGTGCCTCTGGACTGTCTACACTGCTCCGCCGGCCCAACAATCCCACGAGGGAGGAGTGACTCCCTGCACTGCACAGACCAGAGCACAGAACCCAGAAGGCGAGTGTCACCTGGTCAAGGTCTCCCAGCATAAAGCAGCAGAACAAAGCCAGGCTCCCGGCAGGCGGTCTGGCGCTAAAGCCGCGTCCGGATGCTTTCCGTGCATGGCACGAGCATCTCCGCGCTCCTGTGCCCCCACGAACCTCCCAGGCGGCGGCAGCCGTGCACACTGCGCACGGAGGATGCAGAGTTTGGTCTCGACCACTTGCGTGCACGTCACCTATGAAGCAGACCGGGGCTGTAAATACTAGCGACCTCCCAAAGTCATTTTAGCTTTTCAAAGATCATGGGTTTCGATTATGAGTTAATTAACTGAGAGGTCTTTATTCAAACATATATTCACATATATTGGAGCTCTGGATTCAGGTGCGGGTATGAGTTCACTACACGCTGCCTCCTTTAAGGACAACCATCCAAGTTCTCCTCCGCTGAGCACGGCGAACCCTCCGGCGTGGCCCCCAGTGATCACAGCCGTGCTAGAGGCCCGCCTCCGCCGAAACACCGACCCTGCCCGGCTCTGGCCGAGAGCACGCTTCCGTTCTCGTCATGTTCAGCAGCTCCTGGAATCCATTCCTCCCCAGGCCCAGCCCCTGCTTTGCGGGGAGGGTGGCCTGTTAGGAGAGACTGGGACAGGGAGGCTTATTCCAGGTAAACATGAAGGTGGACACTTGGCCAACCAGCAAAATCCATTCTTTCTTTGCGCGCAAGTCGGTTCCCTGTAAATCCTTGGATGCGCGGCACAGAAGAACCTCACGAGAGCCACATTACGGTCGTCAGCCAAGAGTGGGCAGACAGAACGTAAACGGTTTTTGTGAGGCGACCAATCCTAACAATGTGGAGACCCCCGCGGAGACTCTGGAAGCCCGCCCCCGCCCCCGCAGGGACAGGCCACCCTTCGGAAGGAAGCCGCCCTCTCCTGCACCTGCCCGCCTGTCTCCACCCTCCAGGCCCCTCAGCCGTGTCCTGCCCCTGCCTTTCTCCTGTCCCAGCTCCTTCCGGCGGGCCCAGGCCACAGGACACGCTTCCACCTGTCACAGCCGCCTCGCTCTTCCCTCCAAAGACACAGGCTCTGATCTCTTCGTAATGGTTCAGTAAGGACCCCTCTTGCCGAGCGCCGCCTCCCAACGCAGAGTCGGGGATCACACGAGCTGACGCAGTGTGTGTGCCTGCTGGAAGCCACACCTGTCCCAACGTCTCCCACCACCCACCCCTGGCTTTCCAGAGAGCAGGTGCGCTTCAGAAGAGCAACTAGGGTTCCGTGGGAGGACGGTGAGGTGCGCCGCCACGGCCCGCCGCGCATAAGCGGGAACACGGCCGCATCCGGAGTCCGGGCCAGCAGACTGCGTCTACGGAGCCGCGCCCGGGGCTGCGGTCGGTGTTTCTCTGGACAGTTCTCCCACAACACTGGAAAAACCATTTATTATGATTACAAGAAGATGTGGTTTCTTGGAAGATTTTTAAGTCATTTCTTAGAAATACTAGTGTAAGCCAGGGATTCTCAACTCTGCCTCATAATCAGAATCACTTCCCTTCCTTTTTGAGAATGTTAATGGGTTTTCCAGGGGCTTGAGTCAGTTGACTTGGGATAGGACACTGCAGTGTTGTAAAGGCCCCAGCGACTTTAATGTGAAGTATTCACGCTTGCAGCTAAGTTCGCGGCAGGCGGGGTACATCTGCCTGTGAGAGTAACGGACCCTGGTCAGAAAGTGGAATGTTCGCATCTTCGTCTCGGTACGTTTAGAAATAATTAATCCTAGAGGCCTGTGAAAACTGCTTTTAAGAAGTGAACATATTTGGCTTTCTATTACAATATAATTAAAATCAATGGACTCAGAAAAGCTTTAGTTCCCCCTAAAAATTCAATCCTAGTAGAATATTTGTTCTGTACATTTAAAAGGGCCTGGCGGGGGGAGGGCATTAAGATGTGTTTTGATTCCTTTCCACCATCGAGAATTTGAGAAACACGTAGGGGTCTTATTTCAAGCACTTATTAACTGCGTATGCATTTGTGGAAAATGAGTCTCAGGCTGCAGTACGGCAAATCAAGACTAGTGTTTCTGAACTCTATTTATTGTAGAGTAGATAGTCGCCTAGACTCTTAGTCATTTTTAAAAGGCCATCATGAGAGAATTCGAAGGTGGAGCGAAGTAGCTTCCCTTCTTCAAGGGAAAGCCCTGAGAATTTTCTTTAATCTTCATACTGACATTTGCCTTTTATCACATCTTGTAGTATAATCCAAATTTTCCATTTTGACCTTCCAGCTTCAAGAATAAATTCTAAAACTGAAGAGCTGGCAGGAGGGTTATGCAAACAGAAGGAGGAATGTGGGGGGGGGGGGTCAACGGGAATCCATATTCTAAAAATCTTAACAATTAACCAGCTGTCACACGTGCCTTCCTGTGTGAATTAGGTTGTGATCTCGTACACACCCGCATTTTGTGGACAAGTTGGGCATCACCAAAAGGTGAAAATGTGGGAAGACACAGGGGGGCTGGGGGGACCTCGGTCTCTGCGTGAGGAGAGGTAGACGTTCGCCGGCGCCTCGGGGGTTTGGGGGCGAGCGGAAGGAGCAGGACCCCTCGCCCGCAACCACGCCCAGGTAGTGACAGTGCGCGGGGACCTGAGCTACAAAGGGACCCCGGAGCCTTAGGAAAGGAGCGGGAGGCGTCGCGCTGCGGGAGCCCAGCGGACCGAGGGCAGTTCTGACCTCTGGGGAGGAGAGCCTGCTCGGGAGAGGCGGGGAGAGCCCCAGGAACAAAGAGGAGGTTTGGGCGCCTCCGCCCTCGTCGCAGAGCAGCGGGACTCCGAGCACCCTTCGCCCCGTCCCTCCGCGTCCCTGCGAGGAGAAGCCTGCCCGACCCAGACCTCCGACTCGCGGCGCTGGGCAGGGGCAGCGGCGGGTGCCCCCCGCGCTCTGCTTGTGGCCCGGCCTCGCTGCGGCCCGGCCAGGCCGCCGACATCCGGCTGACCTTGGCCGCGCCCGCCGCACTCGCGAGCCCGCCACGGGCCTGCAGCGGGGCCCAGTTCCCCAGGGCAGAGGCCCGGGCGCCGGGGCAGCTTCCGGAGCGCTGCGGGCGGAGGGAGCCGGCGCCCTCCCCGCCCCGCGTCCGTCCGCAGAGCTGCCACCGCGGGGCCGGGCGGGGGAGGCCCGGGAGGCCCGGCTGGGGCGCGGCACTCGCGCCGGCCCATCCCAGGCCGCGCCGCGCCTCCCGCTGCTGTCCCTGGCCCCACTCCCAGGCCGCGTCCCCGGTGCCCCGCGCCCTGGCCGCGACTTTCCGAGCGCCGCGTTCCCGACGCTGCACACCCGCGTAGACGGGGGCTCCCAGGCGCCAGGCCGAGAGGGAGGCGAAAACTCCGTTGATATGAGACGCGGTTTGACATCTGTTTACCGGAGTGCTGTGCGCTTAGCCCGACACCCACTATTAAGTGACAAAACTGTGGCAGCCTGTCAGCGCCGGCTGACTGGCAGCTGCTCCGCTCACAAACCATTCAAATATTTGCAGGGTTTGAAGCTTTATGCAGTGTTGTACCCAATCTTTCAGTGATTTAACATGTAAAATAGAAGTCAAAGTTTTAAATCTGGATTCCAAAATGTTTCCATTTTCCATACAAAAGGAAAAAGCTTTCAGGGTGTCTGCTGGAATGGGTCCAATTCCAACGTGCCTCCTTGTTTCCCACCAACGGATTCCTGCACAAACCCGGTTTTTTAAAAAAATGTCAAGGACCAACTGTCTCTTCCTCTTGTCACCGACATCTCAGATGACAGAACTAAATTGCCTTAAACTCCAAGGGAACAGAGTTTCTCAAAAGTATATTTCAAAAAAAATAATAATAATCTCAAGTAAAGCAACCTCCGTGCTGAATTTTGCACTCGACAGTTAATGCCAGTGCGTCTTCTGGGGTAAGCAAACTGCTGGGAAACGAACCCCAGCTAACATCGGAGCTGTTCTTCGATTCCCAGAACTCTACCTCCTCTCCTCACACTTCTCAGTAGCTTAGTCCGATTAAGAAATAATTTGCAAATGACATAGTGTTTCTCTAGATTAAGGTCCATTGAGTAAAAGTCATGTGGGTTTTTTGTCTCTACAACTACAGCCAGACAGAGAAGGATCTCCTGAAAACTGCAGCTGCAAGCAATGAAAAAAAATTATCATGCATTTGTCCAAGATACGTGGATAGTACGGCGGTCCAGCTCCCTGGAACCCGAGGGGGCTCGCAAGCACTTGAGATGTTCCTATGTGCTCTGTTTGTACTTCTTTATTTTTTAATGGTAGATAGTTTTCCTTCTGGTGCGTGGAGATCATAAGTCCTTTGGGCAAAATGTCGGGTCATCATTTTGAGAAAGACAGCTTCTGATGCATTTCCAGATAGGATCAGAGGGTGCTGGTTTTAAGTCCCAAGCGCTGACATCTTTGCACAGCTGAAGACAGAGAGAACCGAAGAGACACCGAGAAGAGGAATGGGGTAGAGGGAAGACAGAGACACACGCAGAGAGAGACAGAGATAACAGGAGAGAGAGAAGAGAGGAAGCTGGGGCAGAGGGCAGAAGACCGAGAGCCTTCTCAGATGTCCTCCTCTTCTGCCGGCTGGGCGGGACCCTGGGAGCACCACTGGGTCCTCCAAAGGGGTGGCCAGGGACTCTGCCTGCAGAGGGCTCCCCACCAGCCTCTGAGGAACCCAAACTCCAGGCTGCCTGCACCTGGAGAGCTTTGTGTCCATAACACTAATCCTTAGGCACTGTCTTCGTTCAGCAGCTAGGAGGGGGGGGGGACTTAGAAGCTTGTAGCAGAGGAAGGGGGAACAAGGTCAAGGTGTCCCCCGGGGCAGGTGGGTGGGAGGACAAAGCTGAAGTTCAGTCGGAGAGGAGCCAGCAGCTGGGGCTCCGAGGGCTGGGAGCAGGGCTCTGCGCTGATAACCCTAGAACAAGACGGAGGCGACTCCGGACGGCGGGTGCGGACTGACATCCTCCCGCTCCCGAGGCTGGAGAGCAATTGGAGGCAAAAATCAGAAGGGTGCCTGATGGCGGGAGTGACATCTATTTTATGGGGTGGGGGCAAAGTCTTCCAGGGCAGAGGCGCAGTTTGCTGAGCCTGAATTTGAGGCCAGGCCGGACCGGTGGGGTGAGGCGCGGAGGGATGGGGCCCAGGACCAGGGGGCGCGGGCGGCCCGGGGGACAGTGGCGCGGGGGCGCGGCTCAGGGGCTGGGGGGGCGCGGCTCCACCTCCCGCTCAAAAAGGCGTCGCAGCTGCTCGAGAACCAACTGCTCAATTCTATTCACTGTCGAATAGGAACAAAAAAGTGGCTATTTATTAGAATACTTGTTTGGTATTGTTCGGCGCCACACAAAAGGCGTTTCATTATGTGCAGGGATCCCCCTTTTTCCAGAGAGAAACAATAACTTGAAATTGTCTTTAAAGTCTTCCCTATCAATAATAAATTTCATTTTCTTGTCTCTCTCGCCCGCAGCATGTGTGTCTGGGAGGGTGTGCGCGAGGCGGGCGAGCCCCGTGTACGTGTGCAGCGAGTGTGCGAGCGGGGAGCGTGTGTGCGCGTGAGTGTGCGTGCGCGTGGCGCCGCGTCTGCGGTGCGGGCGCCGCCGGGAGCCGGCCGGCGGGGGTCCCCGGGCAGCGGCGCCTCGCGCACGGAGCGGGCGGGCCCCCGGCCGAGGCACCAGGCCGGCAGGTGCGGCGGGCGGAGCGCGGGGACCCGCTGGCGCGGGAGGAGGAACTCACTGTAAGTGCTTGAACTTGCGCGGGGCCGCTGGCCGGACCAAGCTGGGGAGGGGGCGCGGAAGGCGCGGGGAGGGGCGCGGGGTCTCCACGGCGACTTCCCGAAAGGCGTGTACTGTGTCGGCGCGGCTGGCGTCCCCGGTAGAGAACAGGTGGGTAGCCGTGGTGACCGCGCGGGCTATTCTCGAGCCGGGGGCGGAGGGGGGCGTTTGTCATCTTCTACTCGGTACGTTCCCTCCACCCTCTTTCTCGGCTTTTGGGATTGGCCGCCGCCCAATGGACCGAGACTTGTTTCTCTCTGGGTCGCCCTTTTTGGGGAGGGCGGAGGACGGTCGGGCCAGCGATTTGCCGGCGAGCTGCAGGCGGCCCCCTTCTCCCGGCTCCGCGCCCCTGCCCTTGGCGCTGCTGCCTCCCGCTCTTGGCTGTGCGCGCCAGGCGGCGCCGAGAGCGAAACCCGCCGGTGGAAATTACGGCTTAAAGATGAACATGGAGAGCGTGTGCCATTTAGTGAGAGATGTTTGGGGCAAAGAACCAATTTAACTTTGACTGGCCGACGGCCTTGACTGTGTTAAATCCGCACACGCATTCCCACGCACACCGCTGAGCAGAGAGCCCTTGACACCCGCGAACGCCGGGACCCGCCCGGCGCCCGGCCGCGAGCCCCGCGGGCGTGGCCCAGGTCTTGGTCCCGCCGGCTGGGGGAGGGCGCCCCACGGTGAGGTCCGGGGTGCCCCAAGGCCCCGCCTGCTGAGCGGTGGAGATGACCCCGGCGCGGGCGCCCAGGCCCCCTCGGCGCGTCCTCCCTCCTCCTGCGAAATCGCTCCGGCTCGGCAGCTCGGGCGGCACAACGCGGCGCTTGCCTCGGTCCTCCGAGCGCACAGCCCGGGAGCCCCCCACGCGCGCGGGCCCGCAGTCCGCTTCCGCCCCCATTTCCCGGCTCAAGGCGCCCGCGGGAAGGAAGGTCGCCAAGTTTGAAAGGTGAATGGATCTTCGGCTGGGGCGGGTGTCGGACTGGATGGACCGGGCGGGGCGGCCTGGCAGCCACCGACCCGCAGCGGAACGGGGCTGGCTGCCTCGGCCAGCAAGAAACAGGTGTTTGAACACGATAGCGGCCGCCAGTCAATTAACCCATTAAAAACCCGCTTTACCGCATTGATTTCCCGGAGCGCGGAGGGGCTGACGTCCTGAAAGCCCCTTTGTGAAGGGCGAGGGCGTGAGGGGGGAAGGGGCTGCCCTGATGGCAGCCCCAGTTGGCACCCGGGACCCCCAAAGCCCTGACCACCACAGCGGTGCTGTCCAGGCGGCCAGGTCGGGGTCTTTCCTTAGGCTGGAGTTGGGGAGGGAGGGGTCCTGCTCTATTCTACCCCAGGACCTTGATCTTGTTACCCAGGCCCCTTCCCCAGCTCGGGCCTAGAGGTCCGTGATGCCCGAAGCATAGGCAGAAGTGCCCTGCCCCCGGCTGCTGTCCCAGACACCCCCTACTCAGGATTAAGGCCAGGACCCACTAGTCCAGGAACTCTAACCCCCCACCCCCACCCCCACCCCAGGTACTCCCAGGGTTCCTTCCCGAAGCTGAGTCTTGAGTCTCTCCTAGAAGGGGCAAGGCAGGCGGGATAGCTTGGCCTGAGCTTCCCTGCTCCCTGAAAATGACAGAAAACATCCAGGTGGCCTCGAGTTTTTGGTCCTTTTTATTACTGGAAAGCATAGATCAGAAGAAGGTGGAGCCAGGTGTGGGAGTCAGCAGGTGCGGCAGATGGAGGATGGAGGACAGGAGAGGGCTTGAAAGGGCAGGTTTCCCTCTGAGGACCCTGGGAGGAACCAGGAGCATCTAGACCAGCCGCCCACCCTCTCCCAGCACACCAGCTGAAGGAGGTGCTGGGGCTCTGCTGGGGAGGAGGGGAGCTACCTGTCCCTGGCAGATGATCCAGTCTACCTGGAAAGGTGGGCAGTAGCCTCTCCTTCAGGAGCAAACGTGGCTGTGTTCTGAGGGTTCAACACAATTTTCATCAAAGTATAAAGCAAGCTAGACTTTGTACCCTGCCACCTGAACACCCCTTCTCTGCAGCCTGGTGGGGCCCTTTGTCCTTTTGGGGTCACTGCCCAGAGCTGCGCCAGTCCCTGAAGGGGCAGAGAGCGCCCACAACCCGGTGGAGAGGTGGACTCTGCCTTCAGCTGGTTTTGCAGGAAACTATGTTCCCCCACTTTTTCCTCATTGCCTACAAGATTTAAGTTTCAGAGACTAAAACAAGCCTGTTTCTCTCTCTGATCTGCCAAACATCCTTCCGTCTCATTTTCCTGGTGCCTGCTCCCCAAGTTAGTTAGCCTCCCGTGGGGCAGGGGCATCCCTGGGGATGCTCTGGGGTCACTGCTGGTCCTTCTCCAGCCCTCCTGTCCCGAGGCTGCCACCCTAAATAATGACAAATGAATAACACGAGTGTGCTCTCCAGAGAGGCCCATACGCCCAGGTAGTCTCCAGGCCTTCACCCCACAGGAGGGGAATATGATTTCCCCTCTGAGGACAGCTGGTGTCTGTCCCTGCCAGGTGAGATACCCAGCATTCCAGGGGAGCCAGCCTGCTCTTAGCTCCGATCGCAAGGCAGTAGTGCCGGCGGCTTCCGAGCCCAATTCCGGGGCTGGAAGGGCTCAGTGGACCTCCTTCTGTGTTTGCAGTTTTCTGGAGTAAGCAACGCATGCAACTGAAAGGCTTGAAATTGTGTCAAAGTGATGTTTTAATCTCATTGAAAAGTGTATTAAAGGACAAGATGTAATTTATGTGCGACGCTTCGATGAAAGGAGAGATTGGAGTGGATGGTCCTTTCACTCCTGTGAACCCCGTGTCATGTTGATATTGAAGCCTGTGTAGCTAATCTAATTTGCAATGACAGGAACGGCCTGTAAGAGAAAGCATCTCTGATTTCACTTTATTTCTTTTCATATAGAAATTCCTTGTGACTTGTCTCCTCTTGTGAGTGATGCCTTTCCTACAGTAGGCTAATGAGAGAATATGAGACAGGGCTGTCTCCTGCTCCCAGCGGCTCTTTCCTGCAAACACCCCTGGTCACCGGCTCACCTGACCTCACCTGGACCGGGTGGGGTCGCTGCCGAGGCTGGAGGGAGCGGTTCTGAGCTCCGAGGGAATGAATTCGTGCAGCTAGAGCCTGCTTGCCTGGCATTCACCTGCCCGGGCTGCTTGCCTCTCCCAAGGACCTTGGCTGTAGAACTTAGCTCCAGCAGAAGTCCTGTATTCTCAGATCTTGGCATTCCGCCCATTTTAGTGCAGAATTTAGTCCATGAATAGTTAGGAAGCTCCCCCCATCCCAGAAAGTTTGGTCTCTGATAAGTCTTCACAGGAGCTTAGAAAACACACCTACTGTCGGAAGAGGGCCTTTGTGTTATTATCACATGGGACACAAGCATTCTTTACCAATAAAAACCTATACGCGTTAGAAAATTGCAACTTTTGTACAATGTAACAAGGTGTATTCAAACTGTTAATTATGGGGGTTTGTGTAAATGAAACTTTACCAGTGACCCATTTAATTTTGTGGTAATTACTGACAAAATAAGACAAGGGTGAATCACAATGCGGTATATTTATCTTGAAGGAGACGATTGCGATGAGCGAGGTAGTTAAGCCAACGAGTAAGACAAAATTTGTAGGGGTGGGGGGAATGCAGAAATATAAAAAGTACATAAAAACCACACTGTGAAATCATTCGGATTGAAACCGCAGAAAACGCCACTCAGGTGGCCTCTTTAAAAAGCCCATCCAAATTTTTGAGGCGTTGGCGTTTCTCCTTAAAACCCGGGGCTGTGGCACCCTCCGCGGCAGCTGTGCGGACCCAGGGACTTGAACACGACTTCTGCGAGTCCTACCGGCCGGCGGGCGGGGGGGTGCTGGTGCGGGGGGCTCTCCTAGCCCGGCCTCGGCCCTGGGCCACACGCGCCCCCGGGAGGACAGGCGGGTCGGCGCAGCGGCCGTGGCGGGCCAGCACGGGCGGGCGCGGAGGGGAGGGGAGGGGCGGGGAGGGGTGCCGCCGCCCCCCTGGCCCCGCGCGCTCTCCGAAGGCGCGTCTGGCGGCCGTCTCCTTCCCGGCTCCCTTGCGGGCCTTCCAGGGACAGCCGGAGGCTGGGACGCGGGACCGGGAGCCTTACTGGTCAAGCTCAGCGTCAGGCAGCGGCTTGGCCCAGGCCCACTGGCCAGGCCACTGGGCACTAACCCGGGTCCCCACTCAAGCTGCCTTCTCGCCAAGTTGTTCATCGGTGTGGACATGAGAATGCAGGCATCGGCCGTGCCCCGGGGCACCTGGCGTTCCACGCGCCCACCGCACCCCCAGAGCCGGGGACCCGCGACCACTGCCCTTGACCCGGGACGCTGGGCCCTCCCGGCCAGCGCCCCGGGCCAAGCAAGGGATGGGAGCCCGGACAGCGCCCGTGTCTTTAAAGGCCGCCCAGCAGGCGCGCGTCACAGCTGCGCTGGGCCCAGCTCCCGGCCAGCACTGGTTTGGTTTGCGCTGAGGGGGGTACCCTGGAGGAGATGGCAGCGTCCAGGTGTGCGGGGCAGGTGGCCGCGCCGAGATTCTGCTGGGAAAGTTTCTCACAGAAGGGCCAGGCTGGCTGAGAGGCAGGAGGACCCCGCGCTGGCGGCGAGGCCCTAGCGGCCTGGCACCCCGAGGCTGCCCAGCTCCGCGCGCCCGGCCCGCCGCCCTCCCTCCTGAGCGCCCGCAGCGCCCGGGGCCCGGGGGCGCCAGGCTCCCCTCTGGTCCCAGTGTTTCCCTCCCTTGTCTTCTCTCTTTCATTCATAAACCTGGTGGCTACAGACGCAGCTTGAATATTGACGTCTCTCCCCCAACTGCTCCGCCGTTAACCCAATTACAGAATTCATCAAGAACTGTGCTGAATTATCTCTTCCCATACAGTATCAGCATTAGCCTAATTAAAAGCTATAATGTCTGATATAATGATTAAATCGTTAGCTCTGCTGTAGGGAAGCAATATTTTGTTTTCCCTTCAATTAGAAGCTGATTGAGGTTTTCAGAGCAGGTCAGCTGTGAAATTTGAATTATATGTGTGAGTACTGCTCACAGGATGGGCCCCTACTCGAAAGCTCCCAGAGATTCTCCAAATGCTTTCACCCAGAGAGCGAGGAGGCACAAAACAACACACACGCACGCACGCACACGGGGCTGTTTGCTCTTCAGGGCGAATTTACGGATCTCCACACGGGTGGCTGGAAAGACAGCCCTGCTTGCCTTCGAGGGGAAGGGCTGCATTCCCCCCTGCCCGCGGACGCCGCAGGCTCAGCCCCGCACACCCCGACGCTCCCCGTGGGAGGAGTGGACAAGGGACTTGCGCGCTCAGAGCGGCTGCGGAGGTCCCGGGTCTCTTGCTACCCCGAAATGGCACAGAGGCGGCTGGAAGTTCCCCACTGGCGAGCGCTTCTTTTTCTCCTCCTTCCTCTCTCCCCTCTTCCATGGCTGTCTTTTCCTCTTTAAAAGAAAACACAAATCAACAAAGAAACTTTTGTGCTACTTTGGCACCGTGGGCTTTGTTTGGGAACAACGGGCCAAGTTAGCAGGGCCAGGGCGCAGAGGGGGCACCCAGGGCGCCGCGGGGCCGGGGACAGACCAGCGCCCCCCGCGCGACCCCCCAGGCTTCCCCCCGCGCACCCCGGCCCGAAAGCCCCGAAGGCGCGCGCCGAGCCCGGGAGCCGCGCGCGAGGCTGCAGGAGCCGGGAACGAAACGGGGCGCGGCGGCGGGGAGCAGGGCCCGGAGGCCGGCAGCCTGGAGGCGGCGAGGGCGGCGGCGGCCAGCAGACGGCGATCGCGGCCCGCGCTCCCGCGGCTCCGGGCTGGGGGGACGCGCGGCCCGCACCGCCGCGCTCCCGGCGCTGTCCCCCTCCGCTGTCCCCCTCCAGCGGCCCCCGCCGGCGCCGCCGTCCCTCCCGCCTCTCCCGGTCTGCGCCTCCTGTCGGCGGAGACGACCTCGAAGGCCTGAGCTGCCTCCGGGTCCTTTTCTCCCCGCCGCGCGCGCTCGCTCCGCCGCCTTCTCCTCCCCGCTCGCTCTCCTCCGAGCACCGACTTCTCGCCCCAAATCCGGCCTGGAGCTGGCGGCTCCCTCCCTCGGGATCTGCCTCCCTCGACCCGGGTCTGAGCCCTTGGGGCGACGCCAGAGCCTGCAAGGCTGCGCCCGGGCGGTGCACCGAGGCGCCGACGCAGGGCTTCGGTCGCCGGGCGTCCGGGAAGCGGCGGGAGCCCCGCTGCGGGAGGGCGGCGGCGGCGGTCTGCGCGCATCCCGGGGGCGGGCGTCCCCAGGACCGCCCGACTGCGCCGAGGCCGCGGAGGACAGGAGTCTTTAGGCTTCGCGGCTCCCCTACGGGGACCTTTCCCTGCCTTCCGTCCCCACCCCCCAACTCCAGCCCTGTCCGTCTCCCACCGCTCGGGGCTTTAGACTGTCTCTGGTCCAGAAAGTCACCTCTAGGGGCCTGAAAGGTAGCTTTCCTGGAAGAGTGCTGGAGAGAATCTGCAGGGGTCTCTAGGCTCAGGGACCCTCTCTGCCTCTAACATTTCCTCTGAGCGCCAACCACAGGGAGCGGGGCAAAGCCAGAGCCAGAAGTTTCAGTGACCCCACAGAGAGTTCACTCCACTGGTGCTGAAGTCCAGTAATCAGTTTACTTGAAAGGCAAAGGCTTCTGTGTAATTGCGTAAACACACCACATACATATATACGCACATATTCTGTATGTTTACACGCCTATGTACACATATGCGTGTATCCTGCCTGAACACGTGTGTGTCGACATATGCACGTATTCTTTGTGGGCATGTATGCACCTATGTGTACGTATCCTGCGTGTACACATGTATGCACACGTGTGCATGTCTGTACATGCATTCTGTGTGCACACATGTGCGGGAACATAAGAATACATGTGTCTGTCATTTCCTCTAAGGAGGCTTGGCTCTGAATTTTCCTTCAGGATCATGCCCACAAGTTAAATGAAAGAACACAGTGTCTTTGCTTATCCACACTGCCAAGCTGATCTTCACTTTGGCATTCTGAGCGAAGAGAGGCAGTGAAGTCTCTGAGAAGCGGGAAGAGCAAATTTGGTCCATCAACAGCAGGCTCAGCCCCCGCCCGGGTCTGGGCCTGACATTGCTGGAGGCAGTGCAGCCTGTGTCCAGACCCCCCAGTGCCCAGTCTTGGAGAAGCTCTCAGTCTGAAGGAGGCCCTGCCAACCTGGGTGGACGGTGGGAGGGAGACAGAAAACTGGGGAAAGGAGGTGGTTTTTCAAACTGGTTTCTGGACTGTTTTCTCTCCCTTTAAAGAGTCAGTGGGGAGAGGAGTCGGAATGAGCAGGTCGGTGAGGCTCCCAGAAGCCATTACCGGCAGGAGTTGGTATGACGCTCCTCGGTCTCCATGCCAGGATGCAAGGCCTTGAGAGGTCTGGCACTCACGGCCCTTCCACTGCCTAATTGGCACAGGCGGTTGCTGCCAATCATTTCTCCCTTGGCAACAAGTTACACCTGCGGCTCTGGTTTAATGCTTACGCACGTGGGCACCCATAGTGTGTGTGCCCGCTTGGGCCCAGGGAACATCTCGTCACTAAAAAGGGCTTATGGGGTCCTCCCCGAACGCTAAGCACTAGCAAGATCTCACACAAGGCGAAACCATTTACCACCTGTTTAGATGCTCTGGAGAACAAGGTAACATCGTATTTGGAAACAATTTTCAGGACTGTGGCAGAAAGAAACCAGACCATTTCAAAGTCGGCTATCCGAGTTCCCCAAAGCATAAAGAAAGCATTCCAGCAATGCTAACCGGAGTGCAGGGTGTTTATAAAATAAATTGCTCCATTGATATGGAAAATAATGTGCCAAGCCTGACTCACACAAAGCATTTTCAGGGGGTCTTAGGCTATTTAGTTTAAAATCTAAATTGAAAAGCAGGGGAAAAGAAATCTTTCAATTGCTAAGTGGATAATATGGTTTATAATTTGTAAACCCTTTCCTTTATTTCAGTCTTGCTGACTTTCCATAACACACTGGATCTCACTGCACACCCATCGTCTCCTAAATTATCAGAAGAAAAACGAGGCTGTAGCATTCTTAAACCATATTCTTGTTCTTTATGTTGTTGTTGTTCACTCACAATGTAACTGATATGTGGAGGTAGTGCCTATACAACAGATCAAAAGATTTAACAAACTCGATTGATGAAATGAGAAGGTAGCTACAAACCAAATTTATAAGCTAGATATTTAGTGAAAAACTAAATACAAAATGACGTCTCCTTTCTAATATAATTATGTATTATTTGATGAGTTCACTATGAAATGCTGAATGGCCTGAAACGGAAGCAGTTTAATCTGCAGAGACCCATTTGCAGTGGCACTGGCTGCAGCAGCAACCCTGAAGTAGTAATAAAAAGCCCACAGCACCCACCGGGGTCACTGAGAGGAGCAGAAGGACCACTCCTGCACCCTGGACAGGCCAAGAGGTCCGGATATTCACAACCTCAGAATTTCTTCTTAAATGGGCGGGTGGGGCGTCAGGTAGTCACTGCCCAGCCACCTGCACACCCTATTCGGACGCCTAGGGCCACACTCGTCCTTGCACGTTTCCTTGGACTACGAGACAGTCAGTGGCGCCGCTTTGCTTGGGCTCGGCTTTACCCACCGGCGGCCTCCAAGCACCTCCCTGTCCGGGCCGCACAGAACCCCGCGCGGAGCACACCTGACGGGTGCTTGGGTTCAACGGATTCTCCGCGGGAAGTCTCTGGGCCACTTGCTAATCCTGCGGACGGAATCAGCAGCGTGGGCGCAATGGCGGGGGCTTCGAGGTTGGGTTTGGAAATCTCCTGTGCATCCCCAGATGGAAAACACTTTAAAGTTTAGGAATTCTAACCGCAGGGGGGACCTTCCTCCTCCCAAGAACCAGGCCTTCCGTTCGCACAGAGTAGGAACAGCGCATCTGCCGTTCAGTCGCGAGGCCCCACTTTCCCCGCTCGGTGTCCAGTGGGCCCCGCTCCGCTCACAGTTTTCACAGTTCTTAGGCAAACAGATGCGGCTAGACTCGCTCCAGAAGAGCGTGGGAGCCATCGTCCTCCTGCGATTTAAACAAACTTTCTCGGCTGTTGCTGAGTTGCTGCTAGATTTCAGATAGAGCTGTTTTTTTCCGAGCCCCTGGCGATTTCTTTTCAGGAGGAAGAAGCCAGATTGAGAAGAGTACGCGCCCATAACCCCCAGGCTCATTAAAAGACCCTCAAAAAAAAAAAGAAAAAGTTCAGGGCTGACGCTAAAACAGCTACCGAGCCAAGTCTGACAAAACGCCCGCCCCCTCCTTTAGGGGAATTCTTGGGGCCTGGACTGGGAAGGCCTTCCTACGAGAGGGGCACTGGAGAACTTCGCGCGCGCGGCAGCGGGGCAGGTACCCCTGGGAGGGTCTCACAGGAGAACCCGTGCGGGGCTTTCGAGTTGCTGAGCTCTGACGCCCCCCAACTACCTCTGCCTTCCGAGGGCGCGCCTGTCCCTCCCAGGCCTCGGGCCCAGCTGGGGCTGAGGTTCCCGCCGCGGTCCCAACTTAACCCTTCCCAGCAAGCGCAGAGTTGGCCGGCGGGGGTGCAGAGGCCGGATCTCCACTGCCCTCCTTACACAGGCTCCGGGCTGTATCCCCTCCCCACCCCCCGCCCCTCCTCCCGCTCTTCCTCCCGCCCCGGGCGATTCTTTCTTCGGCTCCGCTTTTAAACCCAACCTTAATCGTTCGGAGCGCGCGGGCGGGAGAGACGAGGAGGGCGAGCTCGGGGTTCGCCGCCGCCGCGCGCGCTCAGGAAGCAGCGTGGCTGTGCCCCCTCCCAGGCCTCCTTCCCCCTCCTTCCTGCCCCTGCTCCCCCTCCTTCCTCCCCTCCTCCCGCCCCGCCGCCCGCGCCCCGAGCATCTACTCCCTCCCCACGTCACTCGCCAGCGCGCCATGCAAATCACCGCCGCCGCCGGCTCCCATTGGCCGCGGCGCGCTCATTTAATGGCAGCCCGGGCCCGGCGTATGGCTGCTGGGCCCCGCGCGCCGCCGGCCCCGCGTGCGCCTCCGCTCCGAGCGCACGGCCTCGGGCAGGCAGTGGGCAGCCAGTCCCGGGCTCGGCGGCCCGGCTCTCGGGCCCTCTCCGCGCGCCTGCGCTCCCGGCGCTGCCCCCTGCCCCCCTCCCCAACGGCCCCCCTCCGCGCCCCCCTCGGCGCCTCGCTCCCCCCGGGCACCTGGGACCGGCACATGCCCAGCGCACGCGGCACGCCGCGCCGCTAGAAGTTGCAGCCCCGGAGTTGGGAGGCCGCCGAGGACCCAGTGCAGGAGGAAGGAGGCAACGCGCGGCGGCGGCCGGCGAGGAGGAGGCAGAGAGCCCGGGGCCAGGCCCCGCGCACCGCTCGCGTCCCGAAAAGTGGAGCCGCAACTTGGCCACGACTGCACCTGTTTGCACCGCTCAGCCGAGGCGACCGGGCTGCGGCGGCGGCGGCGGCGACCCCGGCCATCGCCCCTCTCCGGCGAGCGGCTGGAGCACGAGGAGAAACTTTGCACCTGTGAGCCGGACCTGCGCTGAGTGCGTGTGTTTTTGCCTCGTGTTTTGTTGTCATTGCTTCCTCCTCCCCCCATTCTTCTCTCTGCTAGGACTTCTCCCCCTCCCCGCGTCTCGCTTTCCGCGGAGCTCCTCTCCATCCTCCCCCCGCCCCGGCCGTCTATGCTCCTGGCCCGCCCCGCGCGGTGCCGGTGAACCCGCGGGCCGCCCCGATGTACAGCATGATGATGGAGACCGACCTGCACTCGCCTGGCGGCGCCCAGGCCCCCACGAACCTGTCGGGCCCGGCCGGGGCGGGCGGCGGCGGCGGCGGCGGCGGCGGGGGCGGCGGCGGCGGCGGCGGCGGGGTCGCCAAGGCCAACCAGGACCGGGTCAAGCGGCCCATGAACGCCTTCATGGTGTGGTCCCGCGGGCAGCGGCGCAAGATGGCCCAGGAGAACCCCAAGATGCACAACTCGGAGATCAGCAAGCGCCTGGGCGCCGAGTGGAAGGTCATGTCCGAGGCCGAGAAGCGGCCGTTCATCGACGAGGCCAAGCGGCTGCGCGCGCTGCACATGAAGGAGCACCCGGACTACAAGTACCGGCCGCGCCGCAAGACCAAGACGCTGCTCAAGAAGGACAAGTACTCGCTGGCCGGCGGGCTGCTGGCGGCCGGCGCGGGCGGCGGCGGCGCGGCCGTGGCCATGGGCGTGGGCGTGGGCGCGGCGGCCGTGGGCCAGCGCCTCGAGAGCCCGGGCGGCGCGGCGGGCGGCGGCTACGCGCACGTCAACGGCTGGGCCAACGGCGCCTACCCCGGCTCGGTGGCGGCGGCGGCGGCGGCCGCGGCCATGATGCAGGAGGCGCAGCTGGCCTACGGGCAGCACCCGGGCGCGGGCGGCGCGCACCCGCACGCGCACCCGGCGCACCCGCACCCGCACCACCCGCACGCGCACCCGCACAACCCGCAGCCCATGCACCGCTACGACATGGGCGCGCTGCAGTACAGCCCCATCTCCAACTCGCAGGGCTACATGAGCGCCTCGCCCTCGGGCTACGGCGGCCTCCCCTACGGCGCCGCGGCCGCCGCCGCCGCCGCCGCGGGCGGCGCGCACCAGAACTCGGCCGTGGCGGCGGCGGCGGCGGCGGCGGCCGCGTCGTCGGGCGCCCTGGGCGCGCTGGGCTCGCTCGTCAAGTCGGAGCCGAGCGGCAGCCCGCCCGCGCCCGCGCACTCGCGGGCGCCGTGCCCCGGGGACCTGCGCGAGATGATCAGCATGTACTTGCCCGCCGGCGAGAGCGGAGACCCGGCGGCGGCCGCGGCGGCCGCGGCGCAGAGCCGGCTGCACTCGCTGCCGCAGCACTACCAGGGCGCGGGCGCGGGCGTCAACGGCACGGTGCCCCTGACGCACATTTAGGGACGCGGGGACACGGCGGCCCGCGCCCGCGACGCGCGAGGAGGAGCGCGCGGCCCGCCCGAGCGGCCTTGCTTTTGTACAGACGTTTCCTCGGTCCTGTAAAGAGGAAGACACGGGCCCCGAGCGCGGGCGACGCACGCCCCCGGCTCACCCTCCCCGGAGCGCGGGGGACCGCCGGGCGCTGAGGCCGCCGGCGGTTCGGACCGACTCCGGTGTTTTCTTGAGACTTTTTGTACAGTATTTATCATTCACGGAGGAGGCAGAAAGCGTTTTCTTTGCTCGAGGGGACAAAGCCCAGACCCAGGGAGAGGCGACTCCAACTTCTCCAGCCCGGCCAGCGCGCCCACTCTCATCCTGCATCGCTTCCTGCCGGCGTTTGGCGGCCCTAGACCCGGTGCCGGGAGCGGCTCCCGTTTGTTATCGATGTAGTAAGGCCGATCCAAACACTGACGAGTTTTTTGTAGTTGTTACCGCTTTTTTGGGTTGGTTTGTTAATTTATACAAAGAGATCTCCCCACCCCTTTCAGATGGCAGCGTTATACTCTGGGTTTTTGTAAAACTTTCTGTATCTGAGCATTTCCATTTTTTGTTTTGTATTATTTCTTGTAAATGCATTGTGAAATTTTTATTTTAGGCGCTGCGGTGTGGGGAGGGGGAATTCAGATTATGTACATAATTTCCTAAAAAAAATCTTTCTTCTAAAACCGAGAAAAGACCTCTCCTTAAAACAAAACAAAACAAATGCATCGAGTTTTGAGTCAATAAATTTAAGAGAGAAAAAAAAAAAAGCCCAGTTTTCCCCCATAATTTGAAACGTGCTAATTTTATATGCATGTTTTGGGAGCTCAAAATACACTTAGTAAATCTGAGGGAGGAGGAAGAAATTATCAGCATAAACTAAAAGTAAGGGGTCCTCAGGGGGGAGGGTACAATCTTCAGGCAGCTTCTTTCAGTGAACGGGAAGAAAGTTTAAATCATAGATTATTTTGTAGTGTTTACCGTGTTAATGCGGATCAAGAAATAATTACCAGGATAAAAAAAAATAACCACCCCTCATTTTATAGTCTGGCTCTTTGGTGTGTTGTTTCTAACTGTGGGCTGACCCTGGTGGGCTCTGCATCCTCCAGCTGGCCTGGGATCTGCCCCAGTTTGGTCTGGAGGAGGAAAACCCCAATGGCGGGACCAGGCTACGGATGGATGACAAAGACCACCGCAGGGTCACGGATGCCCTCAGTTCCCCTGCAATTAACAAGATTGCAAATGGAGTTTATCTGAATTTGGCTCAAGGAAACACTCTTTGAACCAAAATATACTGCAGTGGGGCCCACTCCATCTCTCCTCAGCCCCTCCCTCTGGCTTATTTCTCCTTGGGAAAGGGCAAAATGATCTTGAATTCTCTCTCTCTCTGCCACCCCCCCACACACATTCACTCGACCACCCCCCCATCCCCAGAGTGAACTGGGGTCCGAGAAATGTGGTGTTTATTATTCTTGAAGAGATCAGAGGGTGTTTGATGCTTTAAATTTTTTAATTCTATTTTTTCTAGGTGTTTACGGCCACATTGCAGTTTTTTTTTCTGGAATTTAAAGTTTTCTGTAAAACTTTGTCTTCAAGTAATCTGACAGCATTAAATATTGCATTTAAAAGTTGTACTGTAGCCAACATGTTTTGAACTTAGTCACAACATAAAGATGAAATTATATTTTTGGAGGAAAAAAAGTCTTGAGTCCGCATCAAAACATGTTGATTTCTTCAGCCTTAGCCTCCCCTTCATTTTCTTTCCTTGTCCTGAAATGAGCATAGACGATCCAGCAGGATGGGCCTCTGCTAGCAGGTCAGTGAACACGCACTGGGCCTGCAGGAGAGAATAGCTTTAAGTAAAATGCTGACCTGGCAATTGACATGTGTAATTTTTTGGAGTCATTTTGATAATTTTGCTTAAACCGTGCACTTTTTAAGCGAGTGCAAAAATCTCAAGAATGCTGTCCGCTGCTTCTAAGGAGATAATAAAGTCCCCTCGTTTTTCTTCCTTTTTTTTTTTTTTAAACCTTTAGAAATCCGATCCTTTGTGAAGCTGTGGCTCCTGAAAGTGTTTGGATAGGTATGGATTGCTGAGTGGATCAGCACCATGAGACAGTCGGGGAATAAATTAATGAATGCCACACAGGGTCTCCTCTGGGAGACGCTCGGAGAGAGCCTGGGAGGCTCCGGGGAACCCACCACACCCAGCTTAAGGAGCCGGAGGCGCTGACTCCGAAATGTGCAGTTCAATAGACTCTCTGCGTTCTTTTGCTGCCTCCTAATCTCTGCGTCCCCCCGCATTTACTAAAGGGGCAGACAGATGCGGCCATGCTCACATATGCGTTCACACCCGGGTTTGTATGTGGGCTCAGCTGCTGGCATCCAAGTCTTGGCTCATCACACCGTTAGCAATGTGGGTCCCCCGAAGTGTTCCCGACTAAAAAGTTTAGCAGTAGGCAGGAGCTCCAGGCAGAGCTGTCCCTTGGTTTCTTGGAAGGTGGGCTCGCAGCTTGGCACTTTGGCGCGTGTGTGCTACACACGGCTGAAATGCACCGGCAGGTGCTGGGAGCCACTTTGTTAAAATCCCAGGACGGCCTTCAAATAGGAATTCCTGGGATGCCGCGCGTTTGTGCTTGTTTCGTTGACGGGAACCTGGTGAAAAGCAAATATAAACTCGCTCAAGAGTCTATTTAGAAATAACCGGGACCGGGGGGAGCAGACAGTGGCTAGGATTCATCTCAGGATCGAGACCCTATCACCCCAGCTGCGTTTCTCCAACTCACGCTGGTGGAAAAAAGATTCCACTGGGCCCCGCAGACGTGTCGCTCGGCCGGGCTCTGCTTGGCACGAAACCACGGCGTGGAGACGATTTTTATCGGGCGGCCTCACTCGCTTCCCAAGTCACGGGGTGGTATTTCCACCGCGTTTTCCAATTCTGTCGGGAGACCGTGCGGAGGACGCGAGTACGGGTGCTTCGGGCTCTCGTACAAAGTTTGCGCAACTTCGTGCCGCCGAGACCGCGAGAACCGCTCTCAAACCCGCCACCGGCCGCGGCCCCGCTGTCCCGGCGCGCCGAGTGCGGTTTGCCGGGGAGGGGTGCTCCGGGCCCTCCTCGCCGCCGCCCGCCCCCCCCACTCGCGGGCCCTTTTTGTTGTTGTTGTTCAGACTTTGAGGCCAGCCCCCACGCCCGGCCGGAGAAAGCCACCGGCAGCTAGCTGAAACGGATTAATTTTAAAACCAGTGGCGGGCGCGGCGCGCGCCTCATCCGCAGATGTGTGTCGGGCGGCGTGACTGATGGGTCTATTAAAGTCGTGCATGTGGGAGAAGAATAACGCGCAGATTCACGCATTTCATTTTCCCGACAAAGACTGGGCCACGCAGAGATCTGTCTCCGGAAAATTCCGGTTAATTCGAGAAACCATCCCGGGCCCCGGAAGGCGCGCTCCGGGGCGGCCAGGCCCTCGCACCCACCGCCCGCGGCGCCCGCTCGGCTCGCCCGCCCCCTCCCAGGGCCCCCTCCCAGGGCCCCCTCCCCCCCCCTCCCCGCTCCCGCCGCCTGGCCCGCGGGGCAGAGGCTCCAGAAACGTCGGCAGCAGAATGTAATAATAGGTTTGATTCCTTGGAAACTTCAAGTGAAAAGCAGACTTGGCCTTGGCGCAGCTCCTTTTCCAGCACGACTATTCGGCGGGATTGAAAGGCCGGGCCAGAAGGGGAGGGGAGAGGCACGCAGGCCCCCGGGGCGAGCAGCCCAGGGAGGTGGGCCCGGTCCCCGCCCCCAGGCCTGCAGGGTCGGGACAGCGCGGGGGCCGGGCGAGGGACGCAGGGACCCGTCGCCCTCACCCCCGCCTCGGCCCCGGCCCTGCCCCCACCCCTTGCAGCCCCTCTGCCCCTCAGCCCCCCAGCCCGAGGGCAAGGCCCGGCGGGGGGCGCAGAGCCCTCCTCGCCGCCCCTCGCCCGGCCCTTCCTCTCCAGCTGCGCGCCGCCGGGCCCCCGCTCTGCCCGCCCCCGGGAACCCAGCGGCGTGGGCGGCAGCGCCCAGAGCGCACGGGGCGCGGCCCGGGCCCCCTCCAGCGCGGGGGGCCGGCCTCCCGGCTTCGCCCGCCGCCCTTCCCCGGCCCTGCTCCGTTGGAGCCCGAGTCGTGGCGGCTTCCTGGCCTTTGCGCCGGGTCACGTCCTCCCCGCTCCAGCCTCCGCGCCCCTTCCCGTCCCGCTGGCCACTCGTTTCTCCGGCGTTTCCTCCTCGCCTCCCTGTTCCTTTACCTCCCTCCCCTCCCGCCTCCGGCACAGTCCCTTCCTTTCTCTGCGCGCCCGGCCTCCCTTTGTCCTCCGCGCGGCCGTCTCCGCCCCGCGCCCCGGCCCCTCGTCGCTCCGGAGGCAGCCCAGGACGCTGCCTCCGGTCGGGTCGGGGTCCGCGGGTCCGCGGGCACGGCCGGTCCCCCCTCCCCCGGCTGGGCACCGACTCGGAGCCCGCGGCCCGGGCGACCGCCCCGACCCGCCGGTGCAGCCGGGGCTCCGGGGCCGGCGGTGTCCGCCGCGGGGGATTAGGTGACTGCTGCGGGGGAAGAGGCCGAGTGTTTCTGTGTTTAAAGAGAGCGGGATTAGCGGAGAGCAGGTCCTGACCCGGGGTCAGCCGCAAGTACAACCCTTTCACAGTCAGCTCGCGGAACAGGCCTGTCTCCAGGCCCGGCTGCAACACGTGGGAGGAAGGAGGCGACGCAGGGGCCGCGCCCCGGGGCTGCCGGGTGGGGGCCGGGAGGGGCGAGACGGGAGACCCGCACGCCCGGACTGCGGGGCGGAGAGCACGGGGAGGTGAGGCGGGAGGCGGGGACCCGCAGCCCCGGGCTGCAGAGTGGAGGGCGGAGCGGGGGCCTAGATGAGGCCGGAGCCCGCACAGGAGGGCTCCGCGCGCAGAGGGGGTGCCGGGGGCGCGCACAAGCGCCCGCAGGTCTGGGGCTTTGCAAGGGGCTGAGTTGCCCGTCAGCATCCCTTCTTCCCCGGATTGCCTGCGTCCCCCGCCTCCTGGGCCGTCTTGGGCGGCTCCGGGGTGGGCGCCCGGGAGAACGTTCGGGGGCTCCCTGCTCCGAGGCCCCGACTCATGGCCGCGGCTCTCTTCCCGTGAGAACCGAACCGAAAGATCAGGTCCTGGGGCGCCGAGCTGCGCCGGGTCTTACCCAGGCTCTCCCCGCGGCCGTCGCCTCCCTGAGGCCGCAGCCAACCCTGAGCGGCCGGTAGCCGTACTGGGCGGGGTGGGGGCGAAGTGTGCTCGCCCCCACGCCGCCCACCCGCGTGAGAGCGTGAGGCACCCGTCTGGGTGATGAACCAGGCCGACTTCTCCCGGGAGTGAAACGGGCGTTGTGGAGTGGCGGGGGGAGGCGCTGATCTAGAGAAGAAATAAAACCTGGAGTTTGGGGGAGGAGAAAGTAGATCAATCTTTGCCTTCCCTCGCAGTCGGGTCCAGAGTTTCTGCTTAAATCACACCAAGAGTTTTAACAAATATGAAAAACAGAGAAAATACCCCAAACAAGTGATTTATCCAGGACAGAAAAAGGTCATCTATTTGGGCGATGAAAAACAAACAAAAAACCGGGATTGCCACCTTTTACTCTAAATTGGCTTTTCATCTTTAAATATGAAAACATCCCCACGGATTGAGTGTTTTAAGAACACCCCAGACC
>RCUC01142408.1:0-43956 GCA_003697995.1 Taxidea taxus jeffersonii
TATTTTAGAAACCAAACATATGTTTGTTAGACTTATAAGAGTGTATTCTATTATCTTTTCTTATTTTATATTTATTTTACTTAATTTATATATATAATCAGGGATACAGTTGTTTCATCATTCAGTCAATGACTATTTCTTTTTTAGCTCTGAAACATAAAATGTCACTTTCTTAATACCATTGGGGTAAGTACAAAATTCTATCTATTCTGTTAGCTAATTGTTTTTTAAAGACTTTCAGCTTTGAGATATAATTAACAAAACTCTAAGATATTTAGAGTATACAATGTGATGATTTTATGTATCTTTGTATTAACTTCTAGTAAAAAATACGGGTGAGTGACATAAAATGTTTGCTAATTTAATAAAATTAATTTAATTTTAACTTTGAAAATATAAATTTTATGTAACTTTTGTTGGCCATTAGGCCACAAACATTATGAGTTTTGAATAGAAATCATAGGCCATAACGTAGATCGATAATATTATCTGACAGGTTGATGCTGTACAAAAATGTAACATAATGTATTTGCCATAAATTCTGGAATTTCCCTTCAGTTAATTTTATGCTGTTTGTTAACATATGGATGTTTTCATTTCTAATATGGCCAATCATTCAAAGTATTCCTTGGGTTTTTTTTACCAATTGGTTTACAATGTTAGTGTCTTCTGATAGCCAGAAGTCTTTCAGTTGAGACTCCAGCTGTTTTTTATATTCAATTTCCTATTTCTAAAATCATTTTACCAGGGCAATTTATTTTTCTATATTATTTAATATAACAATCAACTTAAATTTTTCCTTTAGCCAACAAACTCTTCCACCCATTATTGATTGCATGCTTTTTTTTCTCTCTTATTATTTAAATACTTTCATGATTTAGAAATTTATCTTTATAACCATTTCCTCTTAAACATTTATATTAATCAGAACATTTTAATCATAACAATATTTGCCAAAACAGTTAGGAAAAAAGAACAAAATCTAATTACCCATAATCTTACAAAACCCAGAGATAGTCTTTCTAACAATGTTGGGACATATTTTTCTGAAGATACAGATGTAATCATAGAAATATTTTTGTCTAGTAATACAACATAATACTGTACATTTTAAGCCTTTATTCTTTATTGGACAAATATGTATTTTCATCCTAAACTGTTTCAGGCATTATGCTAAATCCTAGGACTACAATAGTAATATAGATAGAGGCTACTCTTATGTAGCTTATTAGTAAAAATTAATAGTAGTAAAACAATGAAATCACAGAAGCAGGCCATTATTGTATCTATGATTAAGTGTGACCAGGGAGGAAAATAGAATGCTTCAAGAAAATGTACAGAAGCATGTTAGATTTTCTAGGTATACACAGGAAGGTGTCTTCTGTGTTTAAGCCCTGAAGGGTGACCAAAGTTAGATAAGTCCTCTTGTGCAGTGATGGTTTCTCTAAAACTACCAGGAAAAAAACATCAGTTTGAATTTCTGTCAGATCTCTTGCAGGAAGTATTGATTTGCCCATTAGGATTCAAGGTGCCGGTTTTAATTATTAGATTTATTTGGAGATAAACCCCAAAAATCTGAGCTCTAGGCAGTTACACTTGATAAATACTTGGAAAGACATATTTTATATTACTTAATTTAAATTGTGGGAAAATATTTGCTTTACAAAAACATTTTTTTAAAAATTCCCTTGAAAACGGTTTTATGATCCCTAGAAGTATTTATTTTGAGAGGGGGAGAGAGAGTGAAAGAAGGAGAGACTGAGGGTGCCTGGGTGGCTCAGTGGGTTAAAGCCTCTGCCTTCAGCTCAGGTCATGATCCCAGGGTCCTGGGATGGAGCCTCACATCGGGCTCTCTGCTGGGCGAGGAGCCTGCTTCCTCCTCTCTCTCTATCTGCCTCTCTGCCTACTTGTGATCTCTGTCAAATAAATAAATAAAATCTTAAAAAAAAAAAAAAGGAGAGACTGATTCTTCAAGATTTTATTTATTTATTTCACAGAGAGAGAGATCACAAGTAGGTGGGGGGCAGGGCAGGCTCCCTGCTGAGCAGAGAGCCCAATGTGGGGCTCGATCCCAGGACCACCTGAGCTGCAGGCAGAGGCTCAACCCACAGAGCCACCCAGGCGGCCCAGAGAGACTGATTTTTAAGCAGGCTCCACACTGGGTGTGGAGCTCAACTCTGGGCTCAATTTCACAAACCTGGGATAATGGTCTGAGCTGAAATCAAGAGTTGGACGCTTAACCAATTGAGCCACCCATGTGCCCTTGTTTGGTATTCTAAGCTGTGTTTGTGTTTTAAGGAACACCAATACCAGCAAACCTACACAGACAGGATACTGATGTATCAACAAAAATAAAAGTGTCTGCCATCAATATGTAGCCAGGATTTATATGATAGTGAAAAGGGTAGTGGCCTTGAACTTAAGTGATCCGGGTTTGAGTTTCTGCCTTGCACTTAGTAGCTAACTAACCTTAAGCAAGTCATTTTATGGTATTGATTTCTTCTTCTTTAAATTAGCATACTGGCCTAATTCACAGCACACTGAGTTTTACATGAAATTTATGAAAGGAGTTTGAAAAGCATTCAGCTCTTTGTACTTTTATGCTTTTCAGGGTATATGGATAACTATAATAAACATACACTTTATTGTAAAATTAAGTGTTTTGCCTATTATTATTATATATTTTATATACACAATTAGGGAATTTGATCACTGAGAGTGTTATCTTCAATGAGTTAGACAGCAACAAATTGCAAATTCAAGGCTTACCTTTATGTCCTATAAATAGACACCAAGTCACCCTTTGATAATTTTTAAAGTGTTATTGACAACTATGTATAAAATCTTGGCTCTATTTCCGTAGAAAGAAGACTATGAAGGCAATTGAACACAATAGGCACTTCCCCCGTGGTTCACAATTATAAAAACACCTGGGCCAAGGGGGAAAAAAAAGAACTGTTGATTCACTATGATAATTCATGAGACTCAAGGGCCCTCCACATATTTCAATCCTTGCCAGAAAGTAGGGTGATGGTCTTCAAGTGACTGCAGAATGAAACAAGAATGAACTCACTCAAAAAATACCTCCTACGATGATTGTTTAGAAAGAAACACTGCTTATAGTGAACACCTGTGCCTCTTGACGTTATAACAATTTTATGCGTCTCATTAAAACACTTTCTTTAGGAGCTGCAAGGTGGAGCTTTGAGTGTACTAGGAGATACACAGCAGTTTCTACTAGATTGATATATTTTTCTATGATTCTAGGAAATTATTCTCTTTAAAAGGACAAATATTATTACCTTATCACACTTCACAATGAAAGTCCATGCTCAGATTTGTACATTGTTATTTAAAATCATTTGACTACATCAGCAAATAATCGCACACATTTATCAAAATTCTAAATATGTTAAACCTCACAAATAATAGGTCATTAATTTTTGCCTATATATATTAGGTTTCTGGGCCATGAGAATTCGAATCTTCATATAAATCTTCAAAGGATTTAGACCTACCAAGATTTAGCAAAAAGCTGATATTATTATTACTTCCATTTTGGTTATTCCTTTTTTTAAAGATTTTTATTTATTTGATTGACAGAGACACAGTGAGAGAGGGAACACAAGCAGGGGGAGTGGGAGAGGGAGTAGCAGGCTCTGCGCTGAGCCCAGAGCCAGATGCATGGCTTAATCCCAGAACCCTGGGATCATGACCTGAGCTGAAGGCAGATGCTTAACAAATGAGCCACCCAGGAGCCCCTATTTGGTGTATTCCTTAAACAGGATAGAGACTCAACCTCTCAAGAACACTCTTTAGGTCCAATCTGTTTCCAGTTCTGCTTAAAATGTTAATCACGAATGCTAAATTTTGGGGAGCTATTATTATCTGTTAGACAGTATTCTGAATATTGTCATTTAGTGTATTTTCAGTTATTATCACAACCAGGCATAATTAAGATCTTCATTTCACAGATAAAGGATTAAGGTTTATAAAAGTTAAATAATACTCAAGTTGTGAAAATAGGATTTATATTCAGGTCAAGACTCAAATTCTAAGCTATTCTGTTGAGAGTTGAGCCTCCAGGAAAGAAATGAGAAGTAGCAATACAATTTACTAAAATTAGAGAGGAGAATCTCTAACAGTTTATTTCTAATAGTCTTATTTCAGAGCATTCTACTGGTAAGTAACTAGTTTTTCAAAAGGAAGAAGTTATTATTACCAGCTGTTATACTTAGATTATGTAGTAGCCATACATGCAGATAAGAAATTTGATTAATCTGAGATTCTCATCCAAATGAAATTATTAGTAGAAAGTACTTATTCCTGATTAAAATCTATAAGATAGTTTTACCCTGAACTATATCATGGGCATTTTATCTTAGTAAATGGTACATATCATGAAAGCAGATGAAAGACCCCAAAACTGTATTGCCAGGAAGATTTTCATTGTCATGGAAGTCACCTAATAGAGCTTTAGTTTTGCTCTGTAAAGGGAAGAGAGGAAGACAAAGCCACAGCAAGAGCACTGAAGCCTGGGATTCCAGCCCTGGCTTTCCAGGCTATGGAAGGATACCAGGCATTGGGGCAGTTCACACATTCATCTGTCATCTCACCTGATTGGTGTTGGACAGCACATGACAGGCCTTTCCTCTCCATCTGTCAGATACTCTCGTTGAACTTCTCCAAGTCCTGGGCCATGTGTGTGCAGCTCCACGGCAAAGGTCACCAGCTTTTTCTACAGGTCACTTGCAGCATTGAGACTAGAAATGATAAGGCATGGATACATGGTCTAGTCTATCAATGCAAGTCCCAATTTGTCCAGGTTTTCCAGTGCATTGCTTCCCAACTGGAGGTGGGCTACTCTACACTGACTTCAGGCTTAAGGGACAACAATCTTCATTGACTGACTTCACAATTAGTGTGAGAGGTAAGGTCAAGAGCCTGCACAAACAGCTCCACCAGCTCCCACAATCATATAAAGTCTAACCCCTATAATAAGATATCCCAGTCTACATTATTCATACTGGATTTCTAATCAGATCCTGACTGATACATTACTTCTTCCATGTGTTTCTTTAGTTTCTCAAATTATCTGTCCTAAATTATGCTGCATGACCAAAGAACCATGATGTGGACCACATTTTAATTATCATCCTCAGATTATTCCTATGGAGTTATAATTTCCATCAAACAACAAATGGCATTGTGTTTAAATATAAGAGGTAGACTTCTAGAACTTGTCATCATGTTTACTGTATTATACTAGAATATTATTTTATATAGTGATCTTTATGAGGACAAGGGGCAGGAATTTCTCTTTGAAGTTGGTAATAGGATTAATTGTACAATTTCTAAACAAATATGTTATTTTTTATGAACACTGGGCATCTTATAAATAAGACTCTGACTGTTCACATTAACCCTTAGCAAGTTCAGAGCCACATTTGTTGCCTATCACATTTGTTGCCATCAGAACAAACTGATGTCCCTCTTTCACTGCATCTATTTCCCTTTTGCATTTTTTCTTACTCATTTTATTTGAACATGTTTTTATTTTTAAGCCATCCAAACCCTTTTTTAGAAGAACAGGGTAAAAATTAAAGTTAGAAGTGACTGAATCATTCAGAATAGAGGACTTTAATTTCATGCAAGTTTTAAACAATTTCTAGTTTTTTTCATTATTCCTACTGAAAATATATCAAATCAAAAGAAAGCCATTCTTACCTTTGTTAAACAGTATTTTTTAAATTAAATTTGATCCCCTCTTTGGCCTTCAAGATAGATCTTACATTAAGTAGATTCAGAGTTTAAGAAACCAACAGATATCTAACTAATATTATTGAATACCCACTATGTTCCAAATATTATTCTAAGCATTTATCATGTTTCACATGTGAGAATATTTGAGAGCAGAGGGGTAATGTCTTCCTAACACAGGGAAATTTTCTTTTTTTTTTTTAAGATTTTATTTATTTATTTGACACAGAGAGATCACAAGTAGGCAGAGAGGTAGGCAGAGAGAGAGAGGAGGAAGCAGTCTCCCTGCTGAGCAGAGAGCCCAATGTGGGGCTCGATCCCAGGACCCTGGGATCATGACCTGAGCCGAAGGCAGAGGCTTTAACCCACTGAGCCACCCAGGCGCCCTCACAGGGAAATTTTCTAACTTGCCCAAGGCCAGTAGCTAGGAACTGGTACAGCCAAGACATGAACCGTGATGCTAGTGTCCACACTGCTAGTACTGACTGGATAGAACTATCTCAACAAGGTCTCACAAGTCCTTGCTTCACACAGTTTTCACTTACGAGTTTCTGGAAAAATGCAATCTTTCTTTTTGTGATACAGAAATTTTCATTTACTCATTCTCTTCTTACGTTTCCTATTTCTCTTTACTTTTCTAAGAATACTTTCTTAAATTATCTTCTTTTAAAACTTAATCTAGATTACTCCTAATTTAAAATATGCGGACTACTTTACTATAGATTATATGATGTTGTTATAGATTAGAAATTATATACCATATACTTCAATAAAAATGCTATTCCTTTTAATAACTTATCAGTATTTACTGGTAAATAGGTTACTGATTTTTAAAGGCTAGATTTACTCAAGAGTTTTTTTTTAAAGATTTTATTTATTTATTTGGTAGAGATAGAGATCACAAGTAGGCAGAGAGGCAGGCAGAGAGAGAGGGGGAAGCAGGTTCCCTGCTGAGCAGAGAGCCTGATGCGGGGCTTGATTCCAGGACCCTGGGATCATGACCTGAGCCGAAGGCAGAGGCTTAACCCACTGAGCCACACAGGCGCTCCTACCCAAGAGTTTTGAGAAGAAACATTTCTACCAAAAGGCAGAGAATATAAATATTTACCCAATTGAATTTCCATTCAAAGATGTATTTTACTTGGTTAGCATTACAGTATTTTTTCTCTAATCAACTTTTTTGAAGTATAATTTACATTTAATAAAGAGTACATATTTTGTTTACAGTGCAATGAGTCTTCACAAACATTTGCACTCATGTATCTAGCACCAGTTAAAACTTAGAACCCTTGAATCACTCCCACAAAGTTCCATCATTCCTCTTTATAGTCAATGCATCCCTTGCTTCCTGCCCTAGATAATCACTGATAAGGTTTATATCACTATAAACTGGAATGGAGTTGCAGAAAATGAATTCTCCTGTGTTTGGCTTCTTTCACTAATCATCCATTTTGTTGCATGTACTAGCAGAACAGACTGCTGTTCCTTTTCATTTCTGGTAATTTTCTATTGTATGGCTATACCATAGTTTGTCCATTCACTAAAATGAACATTTTAGTTGCTTCCAGGCTTTTGGCTAATATGAATAGAGCTTCTATGAACATTCATGTTCAATTCTTTGAGTAGATATAGGTTTTCTTCTTCTTGTGGGTAAACACCTATGAGTTGAAAACTGGACCATCTAGTAAATACATGTTTAACTTATATAAGCAGCTGCAAAATTGTTTTTCAAGTTTTATGTTTGTTGCAATGAGAAATGTCTAAGCATTCCACACTTATGCCAACACTTGGTATTGTCAGTACTTTGCTTTGTTTTGTTTTAGCCTTTTTAATCTGTAAAGATTATATATCCTGGATACAAATCCTTCGTTAGATATATATATTACTGATATTTGTTCCTAGTCTGTGGACTCTCTTTTCATGTTCTTTTTTTTTTTCCCTATAGATTTTATTTATTTATTTGTCAGAGAGAGAGAGAGAGCATAAGCAGGAGCAGCAGGCAGAGCAGGCAGAAGGAGAAGCAGGCTCCCTGCTGAGCAAGGAGCCTGATGCAGGACTCAATCCCAGGACCTGGGATCACAATCTGGGCCAAAGGCAAATGTATAACCACTGAACTACTCAGGCATCTCTCTTTTCATGTTCTTAACACTGTCTTTTAGAGAACACAAGGTTTTAATTTTGATGAAATCCAATTTAACTTGTATTACCTATACGTATAATTAGTGCTTTTTGTGCCCTATATAATAAATTTTGCTTACCCTAAGTTTCTTAAGAATTTTCTAAGTAAATTATCATGTCTTCAGGGGCAGTGTTACTTCTTTCCAAAGTCCAAAGTGAATATTTCTTCCTTTTTTTTTTTCTTTTTTGGCTAGGACATTGAGTATAATTGTGTTTGTGTGTGTGTGTGTGTGTGTGTGTGTGTGTGTGTGTGTGTGTGTGTGTGTTTTAAGATTTATTTATTTATTTTAGTGGGGGAAGAGAGAGAGAGGCAGGAGGGGCATAGGGAAGGGAAAGAGAGAGAGAGACCTCAAGAAGACCCCCACTGAGCACAGAGCCTGATATGAGGCTTGATCCCAGGACCCTAAGATCATGACCTCAGCCAAAAGCAAGTCTGATACTCAAAGGACTGAGCCACCCAGATACTCTTTGAGTACAATTTTGAGCAGAAATGTTGAAAACAGATACCCTTGTTTTTTTTTTCCCCCAATATTATGGGGGAAGCAATCAGCTTTCACCATAACGATGATGTTAACTTTAGTTTCTTTATCAGGTAATAGAAATTTAGTACTATCCCCAGTTTGCTGAGAATATAAAATTTAAAAAATATTTTCTTCTTATCATTTCATAGATCTATGGACTGTATGGTGATATCCCTTTTTATTTTTTATCCCCTAACATTGATAATTTGTGGTTTTTCTCTTTTTTTCCTATTAGTCTTGCTAGGCTAATCAATTCTATTAGTCCTTTTAAAATACCAACGTTTCGTTTGCTGTATCTCTCTGACATTTATTTTATATTTCATTGATTTTCTGCTCAAATCAACATAAAAATCTTTCCTGCTACTCGCTTTAGCTTAATTAGCTTTTCTCTAGCCTTTAAGGTAGGAAATTGTTAAATTTTTTAAAAAGATTTTTGTATTTATGTATTTGAGAGAGAGACAGAGAGAGAGAAAGCATGAGAAGGGGAAAGGGTCAAAGGGAGAGAGAGAAGCAGACTCCACGCTGAGCAGGGAGCCCGATGCAGGGCTTAATCCCAGGACCTAGGGATCATGACCTGAGCCTAAGGCAGATGCTTAACTAACTAAGCCACCCAGGTGTACTTAAATTGTAAAATTTAACTTTTCTTTGTTGTTGTTATTATCAATTTCCAGTTTAATTCTGTTGTCAGAGAGCCAATTGTAGGATTCTAGTCTTTCAGAACTCATTATGAAAAATTACATCCTAAAATATGACATATATACCCTTAAAATAGTGTGTATTTTGAAATTATTGTACATAAAGCCAGGTATATGTTTATATAAATGGTTGATAGTGTTTAGATCTTCTACATCCTTACTGTTTCTTTTTCTACATGGTCCATCAAAGACTGAGAAAAGGTCATTAAAATCCTCAAGTGTAACTGAGGATTTATTTATTTCTCCTCTCATTTTTGTCAGTGTTTGCTTTGTGAGTTTTGAAGTTCTTTTATTATGTGCAGAAATATTTGCAATTTTTATAATTTTTCTGATGAACTGCACCCTGTCCCATAATGGAATGTTTTTCTTTATTTCTTCTAATACTTTTTGTGGAGACATGTTTTCATTTTTTTGTTTTTATAAAATAGCCATGCCAAGGTTCTCTGGAGACTTTTTTTTTTTTTTTGCATGTATTTGCACATATTTTTTCATGCTTTAAGTTCCAGGTTATTTGTATTTTTAAATTTAAAGTGCTTCCCTTATTATAACTTATATAGGTCCTTAAATGAGAATGTTTTATAGTTTCTGTAATTATTGGTATGGTTGGATTTAAATCTATTAGCTTGTTAGTTGTTTTCTATTTTGTTGTTATTCAAAAATTATGTTTAGTGTTTGCTCTAGAATCAAGTGTTCATTTTAGGTCATTTAATTGAAATCAGAACTTTCACTTTTCTTACCTCATGTCTCACACTTTACATTTTGTACTTTGTATTTCTCACTCCTCATTTTACATCTGATATTTTGGAGTTCCCAATTCCAACTCCCCACTTCAAAATATAATAAACTTATAGAGTAAATTTCCACTTAAAGGTTTCCCCTGCTATCTAAGAGTAGAGCTATAAAGTTCACATGAAATACTTGGTATGGACATATATTCTCATTCCCCTGGGTAAATAACCAAGGAATGGAATGATTGGGTCATTTGGAAAGTATATATTTAAATGTTTGAGGAACTGTCAAGCTCTTCCAAAGAGGTTGTATTGTTTCATATTCTTCCCAAACAGTATATGAGAATTCCTCATCCTTTGTAACATTTGTTGTGGTCCATTTTTTTTTATGAAATATTTTATTTATTTATTCAACAGACAGAGATCACAAGTAGGCAGAGAGGCAGGCAGAGAGAGAGGAGGAAGCAGACTCCCCGCTCAGCAGAGAGCCCGATGTGGGGCTCGATCCCAGGACCCTGAGATCATGACCTGAGCCCAAGGCAGAGGCTTTAACCCACTGAGCCTCCCAGGTGCCCTGTTGTGGTCCATTCTACTACATGTATAGTGGTGCCTCATTGTGGCTTAACTTACATTTCCACGATTACTAATGAAGCTAGGCATCTCTCCATGTACTTACTGGCAAATATACATTCTTGTAAGGTGTGTGTTCAAATCTCTTACCAATTTCTTAATTGGGTTGAATTCTTGCCATTGAATTTAAAAAGTTACACATTCTGAATGCAAGCTTTTGTCTTGTGCATGTGCTATGAATATTTCTTCCAATCTGTGGTTTGTTTTTCATTTTCTTAATAGTGTCTGTTGAAGAGTAAATGTTATCTATCTACATAAATTATATTTATATCTATAAAAATCTATATGATACATATTTTCAGATTTTTATTTTCTAAGGAAAGGTTTTTCCTGTTTTCTATGGTAGAAATTTTATAGCTTTTTAAGATTTTATTTATTTGAGAGAGAGAAAGAGAGCATAAGTGGGTGGAGAGGTAAAGGGAACAAAAGAAAGGGAATCCTGGAGCAGACTCCCTGCTGAGTGAGGAGCCTGATGCTGGGCTCAATCCCAGGACCCCAGGATGATGACCTGAGCTGAAGGAAGACACTTAAACAACTAAGCCACCCAGGTGTGCCCCCAAATTTTATAGTTTTTAAAGTTTACTTTTTATGTTCATGATCCATTTCAAGTTAGGTTTTTTGTGTATGGTGTGAAATAGGGTTTTTGCTGAATTTTCTCTGAACAGATGTTCTATCAATCCAGGAACACTTGTTGCAAAGACTTCTTTTCTTCCATTGAATTACCTTGACATCTTTATTGAAATATAATTGAATAAATAAATAAATATTTATATATTTAGAAATACATTTATAAAATAAATATATATATATACACTTAGATTATTGGTTATTGGTTAGATTATTTGATTATTCTATAGTACTTTTTCATATAAATTTTAGAATAAGTTTATAAAAAAGCCTGATGGAATAATGATTGTAATTGCCTTGAACCTATTTGATTCTATAGACTCACTTGGGACAGTTTTCATCATAATGATAAATATGACTCTTCTAATTCGGAAAGATGGCATATTCATTTATTTAGATGTTTTTAATTATTCTCATGAACGTTTTGCTATTTTTCACATAGAAGTCTTAACCTCATTTGCTAGATAAAGTCCTAGGTTTTATTTTAGAGTGGACACTACTGTAAGCTAAATTTTAAATTTTATATTTCAATCTTTCCATGCTAGCATATAAAAACATAATCAAGATTTTTATTAAACATTAACCTATGATTTTAATAAATTTATTTAGTTCTAGTCATTATTTTAAACACCCCTCGGACTTTTCCAGGGAAACAATCATATGACCTCCAAATACAGTGTATGTACATTTTCTCGCTAAACTTTATGACTTTCTTTTTCTTGCATTTATTGCAATGGCTACAAATTCTAGTAAAATGCTGACTAGAAATGTGAAACAGGCATCCTTCTTTTGCTCCCAATCTCAGGGATAAACAATTTTCAGAGTTAAATAAGATATTGGTTATAGATATTTCATAGAAGGCCATGTTCTATATGAACAAGTTTGTTACTATTCTTAGTTTAGTGAGAGTTTTTTCAGAGGTGTGGAATTTTGTCAAATCATTTCTCTGTATATATTGAAATAGTCATGTGGATTTTTCCATTTTTCTGTTAATAGGTGAATTACATTTTTGATCATCCAATATTAACCTAGCCTTAAATTCCTGCAGTACCCCCTCTTATCTCATTACATTATCCTTTGTATGCCTTTTTATTCAATTTACAACTTTCTTTGGAAATGGAAATGTGTATCAAAGTCTAATTGCTATTATGTCGAGAATATCTGTATATATATTCATGAGGAGTATTGATCTCTAATTTTTATTGTGTTTTTGTAATATCTTTGTCAGATTTTGGTATTATTGTTATGTTAGCCTTTGGAATTCCATTGGATGATGAGCCCTTCATTTTTTATAAAAACATTTGTGCAGGATTGAATGTTAAATTTTCTTATGTAATTGATGGAATTCATCAAGGAAAATATTTCAGCATAGGGTTTCCTTTTGGAGAATATTATAGTCAGCAAATAAGATGTCTTTAATAGGTAAAAGGACATCCTGATTTTCTGGGTCTTCTTGTGTTAGTTTTAGTAAGCTTTACTTTTTTAAAAAAATGTGTTTATTTTACCTAACTTACCAAATTTGCTAGTGAGAAGTTCTTCATAGTATTTGCTAATCATTCTTTTAATACTGATATGATTCTGGAATCATAATGGCCATTTTGTTTTTATATTGATGATTTGTGTTCTGTTCTTTCTTTTCTTCTTCATATGTCCGTCTGGAGGATTGCCACTTTCTTTCATCTTTTCACACACCAACTTTTTCTTTATTAATTTTCTGTATTTCTTTTTCTATTTCAATGTTCTGCTCTTATTTTTATTATTTTTTTCCTTTCTATCTACTTTGGGTATTCTTTTTTTCCTTTTATTCCAACTTCTTTTTTTTAAGATTTTATTTATTTATTTGACACAAAGAGAGAGATCACAAGTAGGCAGAGAGGCAGGCAGAGAGACAGAGAGGAGGAAGCAGCTCACTGCTGAGCAGAGAGCCCAATGTGAGGCTCGATCCCAGGTTCCTGAGATCAGGACCCAAGCTGAAGGCAGAGGCTTTAACCCACTGAGCCACCCAGGCGCCCCTTATTCCAACTTCTTAAGATGGAACTTTAGATCATTGATATCAGATATTCTTCTTTATAGATATTAGCATTTAAAGTGGTATCTTTCCTTATAAGGATTGCTTTATGACATCACACAAACTTTGAGGAGTTTAATTTTTATTGCCATTAAGTTTAACATATTTTCTGTTTTCCTTAGTGATTTTATCTTTGATACATTAATTATTTAGAAAGGTGCTGTTTCTAGATATGTGGAGTTTTCCTACATGTCTCAATGATTGCTTTCTCATTTTACTCCATTTGGTTAAGAGAATACATTCTTTATAATTTCAATTCTTCTGAATTTACAAGGACTTGACTTATGGCTAGGATGGCTAGTATATAGTCTGCCATATACACAAATGAAAAGAATAATTGTTCTGTAGTGGTTGGATACAGAGTTCAGTAAATATCAATTAATTCAGAATGTTCATTTACTATTCATATATTTCATGTTTTTACATTTTTTCTGTCTAGTTCTCTCAACCAGTTGCTGTGAGAAGGGTTCTAAAATCTATTATGATTGCAGAATTGTCTATTTCTTCCTTATGGTCTGTTTTTGCTTTATGTGTTTTGAATTTCTATTAATTGCTTAATACACATTGATAGTTGTTATATCTTCCTGATAAACTTCCTCTTTTATCATTATGAAATGTCTCTAATTCTAGTAACACGCTGACATGAAGTCAATTTCATCTCCTATAAAAATAGAAATGCCACCCTTCTCATGCTTACTGCTTGTATATTATAATTTTCTCCCCTGTAAGAAGATTAATTGTACCCTACCCTCATTCATATGTTGAAGTCCTAAGCCCTAGAGCTTTAAAATGTGACCTTATTGAGGAAATGCATCATTGGGGATACAATTAAAATGAGGTCATATTGGGGCACCTGGGTGGCTCAGTGGGTTAAAGCCTCTGCCTTTGGCTCAGGTCATGATCCCAGGGTCCTGGGATCGAGCCCCACATCAGGCTCTCCGCTCTGCGGGGAGCCTGCTTTCTCCTCTCTCTCTCTGCCTGCCTCTCTGCCTACTTGTGATCTCTGTCAAATAAATAAATTATATATATATATATATATACACACACACATATATACACTTAAATATATATGTATATACATATATACACATATATACATACATATATACACACATATATGTATATTATATACATACATGCATATATACATGTATATACATACATACGTGTATATACATATACATATATACGTACATGTACATATACATGTACATACATATATACATACATATATACATTTATATACATGCATATATACATATATATTATATTATATATAATATAATATGTATATAATATACATATATGCATATATACATATATATAATTGTGTATATATATACACATATGTGTATATATATATATAAAGATGAGATCATATTGGAGGACGGTGGGTACTTAATCCAATATGACTGATGTCCTCATAAAGGGGGAAAGTTGGGATACAAGCATGCATACAGGGAGAATGCCATTGAACATTAAGATGGCGGTCTACAAGTCAAGGAAGGAGAAAGTGTAACAAATATTGTCCTTACAGACTTCAAAAGGAACCAACACTGAGAATACCTTGGTTTTGGACTTCTAGCCTCTAGAATTGTGAGACAATAAATATCTGTTGTTTAAGCCACCCGGTTTATGTTACTTTGTTACAGCAGCCCTGACAAACAAGTACATTCCCTTTTAACTTTTAAAGTATCTGTGAAAAGTATCTTTATATTTAAAGGTATCTTCTATAAATAGACCTTTCTTTTAGGTCTTTAGACCTTCCTTTCTTTCCTTTCCCTCCCTCCTCCCTCCTCCTTCCTTCCTTCCTTCCTTCTTTCCTTTTTCTTTCTTTCTTTCTCTCTCTCTCTTTCTTTCTTCCTTCCTTCCTTCCTTCCTTCCTTCCTTCCTTCCTTCCTTTCTTTCTTTCTTTCTTTCTTTCTTTCTTTCTTTCTTTCTTTCTTTCTTTCTTTCCATTCTCTCAATCCCCTCAATATCCCCCCCCCATTTTTTAGTCATATGTTTTTTTAAACATTTTTTTAATTTAATTTAACTTTTTTTAGGCCTAACATACATTTTTCTATTTGCCCCCTCTGGTTTTTATGTTTCTGTCTCTCAACCTGTCTTATAATATATAACTTGGATATTTTTAACATTTCATTTTCACTTTTGACTTTTAAATTATATCCATTTGTATTATTTAATTAGTACTATTCTGTGGATTTCAGTCATGCATTTCTAATCACCTACAATCTAACTTAAAATTAATACTGCCTGTACCTCTTCCTCTCAAATGAAGAAATCTTGCAAACATGTAGGTCCCTTTATACTCCTGCTGATCTTCATGCTACTGCAATCCTATTATCCCATCTACATTCATTAACATTACACCAGAAAAAATGTTTTCATTTTTGCTTAATCATGCATATTTTTTCATTTTTACTTTGTTTTTTCATTATGAAAAGTGTGCTCTTTAATCTCCAACCCCTATTTCCCCCCTTATCTCCCATCTAGTAACTATCAATTTGTTCTCTAAATTTAAAAGGAAGTATGTTTCCTGGCTTGCCTCACTTTCTTTTCTTTTCTTTCTTTTTTTTTTTTAAGATTTTATTTATTTAGTTGACAGACAGAGATCACAAGCAGGCAGAGCAGCAGGCAGAGAGAGAGAGGAGGAAGCAGGCTCCCTGCTGAGCAAAGAGCTCCATGTGGGGCTCCATCCCAGGACCCTGGGATTAGGACCTGAGCCGAAGGCAGAGGCTTTAACCCACTGAGCCACCCAGGTGCCCCTCTTTTTTTTTTTTTCTTTGCTCATGTTTTGTTTCTTAAATTCCTCATGTGACTGAAATCATATGATATTTCTCTTTCTCTGAGTTACTTATTTAGCTTAGCATTATACTCTCTAGTTCCATCCATGTTGTTGCAAATGTCAAGATTTCATTCTTTTTATTTTGGGGGTTAATAATATCCAATTGTGTATATGCACCACAACTTCTTTATCCATTCAACTATCAATAGACACTTAGGTTGTTCACATAGTTTGGCTATTGTAAATAACACTGAAATAAACAGGGGTGCATTTATCACTTTGAATTAGTGGGGGGGGGTTGTATTTTGAGGGTAAATATCCAGTAGTGCAATTTCTGGATCACAGGGTAGTTCTATTTTTTCAAGTTTTTTGAGGAGCCTCCATACTGTTTTCCACCGTGGCTGCACCAATCTGCATTCCCACCAACAGTGCATGAGGGTTCCCTTTTTGCCACATCCTTATCAATGTTTCTTGTTTCTTATGCTGTTTATTTTAGGCATTCTGACATGTGTGAGGCGATATCTCATTATAGTTTTGATTTGCAGTTCCGTGATGATCAGTGATGTTGAGCATACTTTCATGTGTCCATTGGTCATCTATCTACATGTCTTCTTTGGAAAAGGTCTTTTCATGTTCTCTGCTCATTTTTAATTGGATTAATTGTTTTTGGATATTGAGTTGTGTCAGTTCTTTATATATATTCCATACTAACCCCTTATCTGTTATGTCATTTGGAAATATCTTCTCCCATTCAGTAGGTTGCCTTTTACTTTTGTTACTTCCTTCACTGTGCAGAAGCTTTAAAAAAATATATATATACATATATATATATACACACACATGAATATATATATATAGAATATATATATTATATAGAATGAATATATATATATATAGATACACACACACACACACACATATACACACATACACACATACACACAGTCCCAATAGTTTACTTTTGCTTTTATTTCCCTTGCTTCAAGAGACATATCTAGAAAAATGTTGTCGGAGAGATTACTACATGTGCTATCTTCAAAGATTTCTATGGTTTCAGGTCTTAACTTTAGGTCTTTAATCTATTTTGGGTTTATTTTTGTGTATGATGAAAGCAAGTGGTCCAGTTTCATTCTTTTGCATGTAACTGACCAGTTTTCCTAATACCGTTCACTGAAAAGACTGTCTTTTTCCCATTGTATATTCATTCCTTTTTTGTTGAAGATTAACTGACCATATAATTTTGTGTTTATTTCTGGGTTTTTATTCTATTCTATTGATCTTTGTGTCTATTTTTATGCAGTAACATACTGTTTTAATTACTACCACTTTGTAAAATAACTTGATATCTGAAATTGTGATACCTCTAATTTATTTTTCTTATTCAAGATTGCTTTGGCTATTTGAAGTCTTTTGTGTCTCCATACAAATTTTAGGATTGTTTGTTCTAGTTCTATAAAAAATGCTGTTGGAGTTACATTAAATATGTAGAATGTTTTGGGTATTATACACATTTTAAGAATAGTTGTTCTTCCATCCCATGAACATGGAGTGTCTTCCCATTTCTCTGCCCCATTTTGAATTTCTTTCATCAGTATTTTATAGTTTTCAGAGCACAGGTCTTTCACCTCTTTGGTTAGGTTTATTCTTAGACATCTTATTGTAAATGGGATTGTATTCTTAATTCCAATTGCTGCTACTTCATTATTAGGGTATAGAAATGCAACAGGTTTCTGTAGATTGATTTTGTATCCCACAACTTTACTGAATTCACTTATCAGTTCTAGTAGTTTTTTGGTGGAGTTTTTAGAGTTCTATCTATATCCTATCATGTTATCTGCAAATGAGAGCTTTACTTATTCCTTATCAATTTGGATACCTTTTATTTATGTTTTCTGATTGCTATGGTTAGGACTTCCAGTACTATTTTGAATAAAAGTGGTTAGAGTGGACATCCTTGTCTTGTTCCTGAACTTAGGGGAAAAGCTCTAGTTTTTCACCATCAAGTATGATGGTGGCTGTGGGTTTTTCATATAAGGCCTTTATTATGTTGAGATATGTTCCCCCTAGACCTGCTCTGCCCAGGGTTTTTTTCATGAATGGATATTGTATTTCTCAAATGCTTTCTCTGTATATATTGAAATTATCAGATGGTTTTTATCATTTTCCTTATTGATTTGAGATATCACATTGATTGTTTTGCAAATATTGAACCACCATCACATCCAGGGAATAAATGCTATTTGGCCATGGTATATGATTTTTAAAAAATATATTGCTGGATTTGGTTTGCTAGAATTCTGTTGAGGATTTTTGCATCTATACTCATAAGATATACTGGCTTATAGTTGTCTATTTTGTGCTGTCTTTATCTGGTTTTGGTATCAAGCTGATACTGGCCTCAAAGAATGAATTGAGAAGTTTCCCTTCCTCTTGTATTTTTTGGAATAGTTTGAGAAGAATGGGCATTAACTCTTCTTTAAATGCTTGGTAGAATTCACCTGTGAAGCCGTCTGGTCCTGGGCTTTTGGCTTTTGGCTTTTGGGAGTTTTTTGTTTGTTTAGTTTCTGTTTTGTTTTGTTTTGTCTTAAATTACTGATTCAATTTCATTGTTGGTAATTCATCTGTTCAAATTTTCTTTTTTCTTCCTGGTTTAGTTTTGTAATAATCATGCATATTTTAAAGTTAAGAGGACAAATAGTCTTTTGTATTAATCCAGCCACTTACCATCTCTCATTCCTCCTTAACTGAAGACAACCCAGGTCTCTTTCTGGTATCACTGCTCTTCAGCCTGAACAACATCCTGTAGTATTTCTTGGAGAACAGGTCTGCTAGCAACAATTTCTCTTGATTTTCCTTCACTTGAAAAATGTCCTTATTTTTATTTCAAGTGTGAATATTATCTTCTCTCTTTTTCTTTAATCTTCTCTTGTTTAGACAATCAAATTAACAGTTACTTTCTTTAAGTAGTTAATTTATTTTTTTATTGTTTTATGTGAGTCATCAGATAGTACATCATTAGTTTTTGATGTAGTGTTCCATGATTTATTGTTTACATATAACACCCAGTGCTCCATGCAATCTGTACACTCCTTAATACCCATCACAGGCTCACCCATCCCAACACCCCCTCCCGTCTAAAACTCTCTATTTATTTCCCAGAGCCCATAGTCTCTCATGGTTCCTCTCCCACTCTGATTTCACCCCCTTCATTTTTCCCTTCTCCTAATGTCTTCCATTCTATTCCCTATGTTCCACAAATAAGTGAAACCATATGATAATTGACTTTCTCTGTTTGATTTATTTCACTTAGCATAATCTCCTCCAGTCCAATCCAAGTTGATGTGAAAGTTAGGTATTCATCCTTTCTGATAGCTGAGTAATATTCCATTGTGTATATAAACCATATCTTCTTTATCCATTCATTTGTTGAAAGGCATCTTGACTCTTTCCACATTTTTGCTATTGTGGACATTGCTGATCTGACCGCTGGGGTGCATATGGCCCTTCTCTTCACTATATCTGTTTCAGTATTTTATTTTTTTGTGTTTCAGTATTTTAAAGATATTCCCTATAATTTCTACCTTTTGTGTAGGTTGTTTTCTATAGGACTTTTCAATATTTTTTATTTTGATATGCAGTACCTTGATTATAATATATAGACATAGTTTTCTTTAAATTTATCCTTAATGATGTTTTCTGATATTTTGAGCTATAACTTTATGTTTTTCACCAAATTTGATATATTTTTCCCATTATCCCTTTCAATACCATTTTGGCCCAATCTCCCAGCTTCTTTGGTGACTCCCATTGTTCATATTTAAAACTTTTGATATTATCCTACAGGTTCCTAATGATTCCTTAATTTTTTGACCATCCATTTGTCTCTCCGTTGTTTAGAATAAATAATTTCTATTTCTATCTTCAAGATCACTGATTTTTTTCCCTCTGTCATCTCTACTTTCTAATTGACTCTACTCATGGAGTTCTTAATCTCATATGTATTATTTTTCAGCTCTAAAACTTTTATTTGGTTCTTTATGTAAAAGATATGCACTACAGGTGTTGAGTACTGTCATGATTCTCTGAAGAATGTTAATGTTGCTGTTTTCACAGGAAGTCAACTCAATTCAGTTCAGACCATAAGCTGTGTCTCAGGTCATAAATTAGCCTGCTCAGGCTGCCATACAAAATACCATGGACTGGGTAACTTAAACAACAGAAATTTATTTCTCGGTACGCTGTGAAGTCTAAGGTCAATTGTAAGGCCAATTTGGTCTCTGGTGTCACCTGTCTTCCTGGCTGGCAGATGGCTGCCTTCTTGCTGTATCTTCACATGGCCTTTCCTCAAGCACATGGACTGAGAGTGAGAGTAAGCCCTATGATGTCTGTTAGATTAAGAGCATGAGTTCCATCTTGAGGGTCCCATTTTCATGAATTTATTTGGCCCTAATTATTTCCCAAAAGTCTTATCTCTAAATACCATCTCATTGGAGGTTTGGTCTTCAACATATGAATTTGGGTATTACACATCCGTTATATTCCATTCCTGGTTCCCCCAAATTTATTTCCTTCTCACATGTAAAATACATTCATTCTACCCCAACCATCCCAAAAGCCTTAATTCCTTTCAACATCAATTCTAAAGTCTAAGTTCCAAAGTCTCATTGAAATACCATCTAAATCAAATATGGGTGAACTTTGAGGTACAATTCATCCTGAGGCTCATAGTAAACAAATGGAAATTTTCCCATTAATTCTCAGTAAGTTTTAACTTCATTTTAAAAATGTAAATGTCAGATTAAAATTGTCCTAGGAATCCCTTTCATTATTAAAAAAAATTACAATTGAAATTGCTATTTGAATGAGGTAACATTGATATTCTTAATCTGATCATGACTGTATAAATCAGAATAAACATTATGTGAAACTTTTATGTCTATACACCTAAACTTATACATATATTTTGCTTCCTAAATATATATTTTAATGTATATATGAACTTAACAATGTGTATCTAAACATATATGTGAACAATCTATAACCAATACTAACTATATAAAATAAATATTTAAAATTTTGTAAATATATAAAAATAATATGAAATAAAAGATCAGTGCAGGCCTAGGAAACAGCTTAACTGCAGCTTCATGGAAGCCCTTGACCAAGAATCACCCAGTTACTTCCAGATTCCTAACCCACAGAAACTGTGAGATTTTAGTTGCTTGCTCTTTTAAGCCAAGAACTCTGCTGTAATTTGTTGTACAGGGCTAAATAGCTAGAATTTCCTCTACTTAATAAAGGACATCTATGAAAAGCAGACAGGTAGTAGCATAGTTGATGGTGAAATACTGAATGATTCTCCCCACTCCACATGAGGAACAAAGCAAGTATGACTGCTCTCACCATCTCTAGTCAACTAGAGTTTACAGTCTGTGCAATAAGATACAAAAAAGAAATAAAAACACCCAGATTGTAAAGAAAGAAGCCAAACTCTATCTTCAGTTTTTATTTTCTATATAGAAAATGCTATGGATCTATAAATAAGTCAGTGGACTTAATGAGTGAGTTTAACAAGCTGCAAGATATAAAATCAATCTATAAAAATAAACTATAGTTCTCTAACTAGCAATGAAAAACCAAAAGTTAGCATTTTAAAAGTATCATTTACAAGAGCATCAACAATATGAAATATTTAGAGATGAATGTTGACACAAGGTATGCATACTAATCCTGAAACTACGAAATACTAGTGAAGTTAAGGAATACCTAAATAAGTGGAAGGATATTCAGTGTTCATGGACTGAAAGACTTAATATTGTTAAGGTATCAATTCTCCCCAAACTGATCTATAAATGCAAAGTTTTCCGAGTCAAAATCCCAGCTGGTTTTTTAACAAAAATTGAAAGACTGATTCTAAAATTCATATGGAAATGCAAAGGACCTTGAACATCCAAAACGACTTTGTAAAAGAAGAATAATGCTGGGGGACTGCAGTACCCCATTATAAGATTTATCAAAAACTATAAAAATCCACACAGTGTATATTGTCATGTAGATAGAAAAATAGATCAATGGAACAGAATAAAAAGTCTAAAACCACATGCACACTCAATCCATTTTGGTAAAGATGGAAAACCAATTCTGTGGAAAATACTCTTTTTTTTTAAGATTTTATTTATTTATTTGAGGGAGAGAGAGCATGAGAAGCAGGAGGGTCAGAGGGAGAAGCAGACTCCCCACCAAGCAGGGAGCTCAATGCAGGACTCGATCCTGGGACTCCAGGATCATGACCTGAGCAGAAGGCAGTTGCTTAACCAACTGAGATACCCAAGTGACCTGTGGAAAATACTCTTAAACAAATGGTGCCAGAATTATTGGATATCACAGGCAAAAAGGAAACCTTTTTTCATACTTCACAAAATTCATACTTCATGATATACACAAAATTAAACTAAAATGGATTAAAGATCTAAATGTATATCCTAAAGCTAAAAAACATCTTTTTTTTTCCCTAAGTAAGCTCCACATAGGGCTTGAACTCACAACCCTGAGATCAAGACCTGAGCTGAGATCAAGAGTTGGATACTTAACCAAGTGAGCCACCTAGGTGCCCCCATTAAAGTTAAAAGACTTCTAAAGTAAAACATAAGAGGAAAAACTTTGCAACCATTGATTAGGCAATGATTTCTTAGATAAGACACCATAAACATGATCCACATAAGAAAATAAATTATAAATTGAACTTCTCCAAAATCAGGAACTTCTGATCTTCAGGAGATACTGTTAAGGGAATAAAAAGTCAATCTACACACAGGGAAACTAATACTGCAAACCTCATATTTGATAAAATTCTTGTATCTTAAACATTTACAGAATTACTGGAACTTATTAATAAGCAGATAGCTGTAGAAAAGATGGCCAAAAGATTTCAACAGACACTTTGTTAAAGAAAATATATAGATGGCAAATATGCACATAAAAATATTCTCAGTATCTTTAATCATTATGGAAATTAAAATTAAAACCTTAATGAGAAAACCCTACAAACCTATCAGCATATCTAAAATAAATAAGATGGACTAGACCAAGTGCTGGTAAAACTATAGGGAACTTCAAAATCTCAGATACTGCTGACTGGAATAAACATGGTAGAAAATCTTTGGCAAACAGTTTAGCGGTTTCTTAACTATTGGAACAACACCTACTATGTGATATACATACTATCACTTACCAGTGCCATGTCTTGGTGTGTATACAATAGAAAAACATACAAAAGGCATGTATAATGCTCATAGCAGCATGATTCATAACAGCCAAGACTGAACCAACTCAAATGTCAAACAACAAGATAATTGATATGCAAATAATTTATTAATAAAATAAAGTGACAAATAACAAATGCGACACATAGATGATTCTCACAACCATAATGTTGAGCAAAATAAAGCAGACAAAATGCACATCTATAATTCCATTTATATAAAGCCCAAATATAAATATACCTAACACATGGAGTTGAAAATCCAGATACAGTTACTCTTGGTGACATACAGGAAGATAGTGGCTAGAAAAAGGAATGAAAGGGGGCTTCTCTGGTATATGCAGTAATTTACATCTTCATCTAGATGTGCATTATATAGATCTTGTACATTTTAAAGCAAAATAATTTTGCTGAGGTGTAATTAATGTATGATAAATAGAAATATTTAAATTGTACAATTAGATAAGTTCTGACAAATGTATGACCAAAGAAGCCATCACCATCATCAAGTTACAGAACATGCTACTCCTTCCTGTCCTTCCTTTACACATGCCAATACAGCATCTACTGATCTGCTTTCTGTCACTATAAAAATTAATTCACACTTTCTAGAGTTTTATAGAAATATAATCACTCAGTATGCTCTCTTTTCTTGTCTTTTTATACTCAGTGTAATTGTTTTCAGATTCACACTTGTTGCACATATCAATAAATAGTTCATTGGCTTTATTTATGAATAGTATTCTCTTGTATGAATATGTCATTATTTGTTTATACCGTCACCTGGTGATGGACTTCTGAATAGTTCCCAGTTAATGGCTATTACAAACAAAGCTGCTATGAACATCTTTCTATGGGGATATATTTCCTTTTCTCTTGGGTAATTCATGTTTTGAAAATTCAACTTGCTGATGCACTTGTAATTTGTGCCATTCTGGGTATGTTATATTTTAATAAAAGGTTTACATTTAAAATAGACTTCTTGAGAAAGAAATCAGAATATTTAGCACAGGGGCAGTAATGAGGACACACTTTCTTTTTAAATTTAAATTCAATTAGCCAACATATAGTTCATCATTAGTTTCAGATGTAGAGTTCAATGATTCATCAGTTGTGTATAATACCCAGTGCTCATCACATCACAAAGACACACTTTAAGAAAACTTCTAGAATTAGAAAGAAAATTAAAACAAAAATATCTGAGTATAAAAACTGAAGTTATTTTATTTCAATAGAAGTATTCTATGCAAAATAAAAATTATGCTCTTAATTTTAAAACTGTACCAAAAAAGGACACCTGAGTGGCTCAGTCAGTTAAGTGTCTGCCTTAGGCTCAGGTCATGATCCACAGGGAGCAGGCTTCTCCTTCCACCTGTCTCTCCCCGCTGCTTGTGTGCGCGCTTTCTCTCTCTTTCTGACAGATAAAATCTTAAAAAAATAAAATTAAATTTTATTTTTAATTTTAATAAAATTTTAATAAAATTAAAATTGTAGCAAAATATTTGAATTGCTATAGAATAGAAAGAATATTCTAAAGTTGTTATTTAAAACACCCATACACACACACACACACACACACACACGTACACAAAACATGCTGGAGAAGCCATAGGTTAGTGCTTTGTTAGATAATCTCAGTTGAGTCGAGAGCCTTCCTGTCATCACTGCCAAAATGCTGACATGTGAGGAAACCCATCTTGAATTTTCCAGACCAGCTTATCTGCCAGTAGAATATCACCAAGGTATCTCTGCAATGCTCTGTGTAATAAAAGTTCTCACTGAACTGTCCAAATTCCTAAACCATAGAATTCTGAGATAGAATAAGATGATGAAGGGAGCCTGGGTGGCTTAGTTGGTTAAGTGACTGCCTTTGGCTCAGGTCATGATACTGGAGTCCCAAGGATCAAGGCCCAAGTTGGGCTCTCTGCTCAGTGGGGAGCCTGCTTCTCCTTCTGACCCTCCCCACTCTTATGCTCTCACTCTCTCTCTCCTAAATAAATAAATAAAATCTAAAAAAAATAAATAAATAAGATGATGACTGCTTTAAGATGCTAAGTTTGGATGTAGCTTATTCTAAATGGTAACTGACATGAAAGGACTGGATTGGATTTGCACGATGAATAAGTGAAGGAGGACATAAAGAAAAGACAATAGAAAGAGGAGTGGAGCACTGTTGTTCAACCTTGGCAGAACACTGGAATCATTCGAGGAGGTTTTGTTGTTATTTTATTTTGTTTTGATTTGTTTTTTTTTTAATGGAGATGCCAAGGTTCCACTTTCAAATTTCTGACTGAATTGATATGGAGGTTAGCTTGAGCACTGGGATTTTTAAAAGCATCTGAGGTGATTCTACCTATCAGCCTAGGTTCATAACCACTAGGATGGAGTATACTAATTCCTCATTTTTGAAGAGGAATGAAAATGTACATTATATTGCTTTATCTTGACAATCAAAGAATATAGATTATGTGATGATATCTTGGAACCTAACTCAATATATTTAAACATCCCCAAAAATACAAAGAAGGCATACTTCTTATAAAGAGTAGTAAAAATATAAAAGGAAAAGGCATATCTATGTAAGTAAACTAAAATCAAGTATATCCATTAAAACAAAAAATATTCTCATAAAATTATTCCATTAAACCACAAATATTCTTGGGGCACCTGGGTGGCTCAGTGGGTGAAGCCTCTGCCTTCAGCTCAGGTCATGATCCCAGGGTCCTGGGAGCGAGCCCCACATTTGGCTCTCTGCTCAGTGGGGAGCCTGCTTTCCCCTCTCTCTCTGCCTCTCTGCCTGCTTGTGATCTCTCTCTCTCTGTCAAATCAATAAATAAAATCTTTTTAAAAAAAAACACAAATATTCTAAAATAAATGACAAAAAGCAAAAGACAAAGAAATACCCAGCATATGTTTTTCTTAGGCAAATGGAGATAAACAAGCCAACATTAATTTTTAATAATACTAGAAATTCACTAACTAGCAAGAAGAGGATTATTTATAATAAAAAAGTAAAAAAATAAGAAATATTGCCCCCAGCTAACAAAAAGTAAGAAAGAAACTTGAATACATCTCTTTGATTTTGCCCTAAGAAAACAAAAATTATATAATAATGAAGAATTTAAATATTAGGGATAGTAAGTTCAAATTTGTATATAATACATCGAATTTTATATCCAAATGGATTCAATTTGCCTTTATAAGCCTCAAGCCAGATACACTGAAGTCATCTTTGAAGGTTTACTCCACTTCCTAACAACCACAAGTACGATGAATTCTACAAGTCCAATTATCTCTCAAATGTACCTGCTTCTCCTCACTTTGAAGTTGCACACCCTGTTGCCCAAGCCACCACTAGCTCTTGAGTTTATCATTTACTGACTTTGCCTCTCCTCTCCAGAACCCCCACATTTTGACTTGCCCCTTGCCCAAATATTCTCCACATTGAAGCCAAAGTGTTTTAAAATATGCTATCACTTCACTGCCATTTTCCTGCACTGTAGTAAAAGACAGAAACATGCTTATATAGGAAATGTTTATCTGTTTATTTTCTTCAAGTGGAAAAAAAATGGCTAGATGGATTTTCATCCAATTTTCAAAAAAACAAAGTTTTTTTGATCTCTAACTTGAAAACTAGGCTCCAGGAGATATAAAAAAACAAATCACTGTTGGGAAGCCCCTGAGGGTACCTCAGAGACATAAGCAGTCACGCTCCACAGCAGCTTGGAGCACTCACCCACTCTTGAGCTCATGCTGCACGTCATCTTGTGGGTACACAAGTTCAGGTCTCTAGCCAGCAGCAGTGCATGTCTGTAAAATACAAATTATGTGATTTGAACAGGTGAAAATATCTTCTAGCAAAATAAGTGAATAAATATTAATGTTTGAGCTTGAAAATGTATTCACATCACATATACATATTATATATTCTGTATTCTGTATATAAATATGCATATACATATTATACATATACATATATATATACACACATATGGATATATGTACACATACAATAAATTCATTAAACGTTCCAAAAACATGTTATGGTGAACAAACCAGATAAATTCCTGCCCTCATGAGATGTAAAATCTAGGGCTGAAGGTTAATTACATACAAGTAATTGTACATATGTTTTATTAAATCCCAACTGTCAGGAAGGATCTATATTTAAATCCTCATTCTCAGTTATATATTCTTTTAATGAAATCACTGCATGAGAAACTTTAACATGACTGTTACTGTTAACATGACATGGTGAGGTGGGGCCAAGAGATTCTGGACTTTCACAGAAAGAAGATATAATTAACCCTCCCCCAGACCTATTATAACTGTTTTATCTCTATAATTGATCCTGAAGTAATCAATATCATTGTATCATTATAATAAAAAGGATACTTAAGAATAAAATTAAAAAGAAAAAGCACCTCATTTCAATTATTTCCAAAGAAAATCACATAGAAGTTTACAACAAAAAGGGGCATTAACAAAGTATCTTTTCTTCCTCTCAGGAAGGAAGTGAAGCCCAAAAAGGTGAAATAGCTTGGCCAAGATCACTCAGCTGTTCTGTAGCAGGGTCTCTTGATAAAGATAAAGATAAAATAAAAGTGCCTTTTATTTTATTCCATCAAAATAAAAATCATGTGCTGTTACCTTTAGGGAGTACAAGTATGGAAATAATTACTTCCAAAATGAATCTCCAAATTAATCTCAATTCTTTAGTCCATTTAACCAATAAGTGCTTACTGATCACCTACCAAGCAAGGTTCTATGAAAGCTACGAGTTGAACGTGACCTGTTCTGTGCCCTTAGGGAGACTGCAATGTAGTGGAAAGTGTAAATCAAGTGAACAAACCGTTGTAACAAACTAGGGATTGAATAGTAAGCACACACTTTATAACAAATGTATACTTGGGTTCTCTTCTAGTCGGTGGAAGTATGAGAATTAAAGGAGATAAAATATTCAAAAGCTCCTGAGATAGTAAGTAATTATCAAATGGCTTTCTTTAAAGATATTAATTGCTATACAATCATTAAAAGATCAACAACAACAGCAAAGTCTTGGGGAAAACAGTACATCAAAAAAGTAGGTACCTGTATATTTTAAATGAAATGCAGAGTTGAGTTTATTCTCCAGATTATTAAGCAACGCATAAATCTAAGTGATCTCGTGTCTGTTTCCCTGCCTTCAAGGCAGGTCTTTCCCTTCAGAACGGAGTCTCAAAGGCCCAACATTCATTGTTTACTGATTCAGCTGATGGACAGGGCCCAAGCTTCCACAGCAATACACTGATTGCTATTTGCTCTAGAAATAAATGTGGCTTAACTGAGCTTTCCTTATTGATTAGTTGGAATGGGCCCAGACTGCCAATAAAGTCCATAGGAGGAAACCAGGGAGGCTTGCTTTCAGAAAAGGAAATTTTAAAAATGCCCCTCCAGCTGTGTTGACACTGGAGCAAATTTCCCAATACCAGCAATACCTGGAGATACCCCCTTTCATTTTTGTTTAAACCCAACTACAAGGTTGTGACAAGCAGAGAACAAATGGTACTTGAAGCCACACAATTGCATTCAGTGGACTCTCCCACCACTTTGGAGGCCAGGGGGATGATGCCACAGATGGTAAGCAGCCTGATACATATACAAGATGACAAGGGTTCCAACCTCCAGTGAGGATACAGGATCATTTTCTCCTTAATGCAGGATTCCCACCCCAGAACTTCACTTTCTATTTTTCTGCTGTAGGGTGACTGTGCTCCAGGGCAGGACTGCTTCTGAGACTGCGGTGAACCATTTAGCCACAGAAGTTTTCAAAACAGGCAGGGAAGAGAAACGTGAGGAATAGCAGCCCTGGTTCAGGCAGCAGCTGTGGGTTAGCTCAGGAGAAGGAACAATCCAATGACAGGAAGCACGACAGGCATCTCTCCATATTGAATTCTCTGGAGTGGACAGCAGACAAAACGGTAACAACAGTAATGCTAATATTTACTACATACCAAGAATTTTCTAAATTTGAGAAGTTTTCTATCAGGTATTTCTCAACCTTATTCAGCTCTGTGAGATTATTTCCATTTCATAAATGACGAAACTGAGGTTTAGCCAATGTAAGTGGCTCATCCCCAGCTAATAAGTGGTTGATCCTTGGAATAAACACAGCCTGTCTCCTTCCAAACCAATGCTTCTTTCAAAACATCATGGGATTATAAACACTTCTCCTATCTCAATGTACATCAAATTCAGGGTAGTGATTACCTCTGGGTAAGAAGGCAGAAGGGTAGATGAAATTTCAACTATGATCTACTTATAATGTTTCACTTCTTCAAGTGTAATAATGTAAGACAAAAATATGGTATAGTGTAGTATTTAAAATGGTTACTGGTTGTACTGTTGTTGTTGTTTTTTTCTCTCTCTCTCTCTCTTTTTTTCAAAACTTATTTATTTGAGAAAGGAGTGTGTGAGCAGGGGGAGGGGCAGGGGGAGAGAATCTTCAAGCAGACTCCCTGCTGAGCACAGAGCTTGACTTGGGGCTCAATCCCAGGACCCATGAGATCATGACCTAAGCCAAAACCAAGAGTCAGACACTTAACTGACTGAACCATCCAGGTTACCCCTGAACTGTTTTCTGTGGGCTTGAAACATTTAAAAACTGTCTCTACTAATAAGCGGCAAATCTGTGGTTCCTTCTTTGCTAATGAAATCGTGTCGGGAATCCAACACATTGCTCATAAAAGGAAAATAGGATGGCTCTGATAAGATATTAAACCCTTTCTATCCACTTCCTACTGATGGAGATTAATGACTGTCATGAATATAATCAACTCCCTTCACAAAGGATAAAGATTTTCTTTGACAACATTTGTTTAATCCTAGGCAATTCTCACTTTGTACAATGATAAGAGACCATAAAATAACCATGCAGGGGTGCTTGGGTTGCTCAGTGGGTTAAAACCTCTGCCTTCAGCTCAGGTCATGATCCTGGGATCAAGCCCCACATGGTCTCTCTGCTCAGTGGGGAGCCTGCTTCCCCCTCTCTCTGCCTGTCTCTCTGCTTACTTGTGATCTCCGTCAAATAAATAAATAAAATCCTTAAAAAAACAACCATGCAAGCTGAAACCATGTAAAATAGTCTTAATAATCAACGGGAAAAATCATAATTGCTCTCTGACCCTTAAAATTTTGTCAAAACACTTAAAACTCTCTTACTGATTATGAATATATAGAAAATGTTTAAATAAAATTATAGTTATTTAGTACATTATATTTTGAAATACTAAAAACATTAAGAAGTTACATTTTACTTTTTTATAAAAAACTTATCAAGGGTAATTTGAATAGTGTTTGCCTTCTTCTCGTCATATAATTTGTGATTTGGGTTAAGCATCTTTTCTGTGCTTTGGTAAATTGTAATAATAGAAGAGTGAATAATCCCTTCTCGGTTTGAATAAGCTTCCAATGTTTGATCTATTGCAGTTCCAATGTCATGAAATATCTCCTAGAGTTCCTTTTAAGTGAAGTTGTTTTTTGTTTGTTTGTTTGTTTGATTGTTTCTGTCAGGGTATCTTCTCTGAGATATTTTCACCCTTTCTGTTACTATTATACTTCTCATTTCTGTTGCTAAATTTACATTTACTCAATTCTTCTTGCTGCTTATATAGAGAATAGTGGTAATGTGAACATTCCCCCAGTCGGCCATTTCCTCTATATCTCCTTTGATAATAGATTTGAATTTCACTTCCAGTTTTACCACTTTTTATGTCTTTGCTGTACTCCCATCTTTGTTGGCCGATTTCTCCCTTTCAATCATGGATTTTGTTTTGTTTTTCTTTTTAATTTCACAGTGGGCTTACCACTGGGACTAAAAGAGGCAATACAACGGCATACATTGCTGTCTGTGTAGAACTGAATAACAGATGTGCTGTGGCCCACCATGGACAGACCTTGAAAGGAGTGATGTGATTGGTCACTGAATATGTGTGCATCTGTTATTTACATAGTGGCTTGTGGACTGGAAAGCTAGCAATTATGCAATGATTCAGTTAATACACTGTGGTAATTGAAATTTGAGCCACACTGTTAGGGGGCTGGTGTTATTTAACTGAACTGTATAGCTGAAATGTGTACATTTCAGAACTGGGCAATGTGAGGCCTGCTTGTATTTGTATTGGCTCCTCCTGAAGATAGTACCCCTTATGAAACAGAGTAGTGGCATATGTGACATGGGGACAGTAAGAGTATTCTACTCAATAAGAAGAATATTTTAACACTGAAGTTGCATGGAATTTCCAAAAGGTGATAATAAAAACCAGATAAATTAAAATTTGTTAAGTTATTTAAAGACATTACATCTTCTTATTGCTTATATTAGGTGTGAATCCCTCCCGCTCCCCTCTACCTTGGTATGCCACTGAAATATGGTAACTCAAACTGTGACGACAGTTGAAGCTAAAACTTGGGGCTGTTTGCCCTTGGTAAAGATTGTCGCCTTTCTACGTACCAATTTCTTCATCTATAAAATGGAGAAATCAATACCCATCCATCTTATCTCATGAGATTCCAAGAGGGATAATATATAATAATGTTCCTGAAAGCATTTATTTGAGTCTATTAAGTGAAAAAAAAAAATGGAATGTAGATCTAAGACTGAATCTGTAATTTATTTGCAACTTTGGGGAAACCTCTGAAATTTTATGAGTTCCAACTTAACTGTTCTGAAAAAGTGGATATATTATTACAAAATCCATGATTGTGTCAAAATATGTATCTGGTGTGAAAGTGTTTTGTAAAAAGCAAAGCACCAAGCAAAGTTAATTTCTTTTACAGTGTAAATGATCATCGTAGGATCTCCATCATGACCGTTTACTGTACTAGTACTTTCTGTTCAATGGAATGCTAGTGCCAGATTAGGATTTTTGGGGACTCCTCATCTTAAGTATGGTCGTCAGAGACCCATGGCATCAGGGACACCTGGCAACTTATTAGAAATGGAAATAGTTGGGTTTCATATATCTAGATTTCTACCAAATCTGAAACTCTGGAGGGTGAACCCAGAAATTAGTTTTATCAAGCCCTTCCAATAATTCTTACACATAGTAAAGCATGAGAACCACTGCTTTAGGACAACATTTGTGCTAAGACTTGGCTACACATTGGTATCAACTAGAATTCTTTAAACAGTATTTATACTTTGATACTAAATAATATTGATACTTGATACTAATCATACTCTCAGATTTTAATTTGTCAGGTACAGACTAAATGGAAGACTTCCCATAAAACAATAAAGCAGCAAAGTACTAGAGTTCAATATTTGCCAAATTGCATAATGATAAACACATCAGGAATGCAGAGATTATGGAAACCAGGAAAAGTTCTCTGGAGAAGCTGAAATTCCACATGACCTAGAAGGAAGGATAAACTAAGTGGGATGGGGGGTAGTTCTATACTTGGAATATAGGGGATATTCCTCAAACAGATAAAAAGCATCTTCAAAAATACTTAAGCTAACATCTTACATATTTGTAAAAGACTGAATGCTTATCCCCTAATATCAAGAACAAATCAAAGATGTCCACTCTTACCACACCTATTCAACATAGTAATGAAAGTACTAGCAAACATAATAATCCAAAAGAAGGAAACAAAAGACATATAGAGCAGAAAGAAAGAAGTAACACAGTCCCTATAGGGAAGGTGATATAAATATCTGTATGGAAAACCCCAAGTAATGTATAATAAAATTACAAAATGTTACTATAAATCCTAGCCAGAGTCATAAGACAAAAATAAATGAAATGTATATTACTTAGAAATAAAGAAACAAAGAGATCCCTACTTGCATAAAATATAATTTCTACAAAAGATGTCAAGGTAATACTTAGTAAAATTTAGACCCTTCCCCAGTCTTTCCAATAAAAGTTCACTTTTCAAATAATGAGGGCATTCTTATTAGCTCATAATAGCCAATGCAATAATAATATGGAACTAGAGTGTATTATGCTTAGCGAAATAAGTCAATCGGAGAAAGAAAACTACCACATGATCTCCCTGATATGAGGAAGTGGAGATGCAACGGGGTTGGGGGTTAAGGTGGTAGGAAAAGAAAAAATGAAACAAGATGGGATCGGGAGGGAGACAAACCAAAAGAGACTCTTAATGTCATAAAACAAACTGAGGTGGGTGGGAGGGGAGAGGGGTTGGGAGAGGGTGGTGGGGTTACATTATATGTTTAAATAAAAAAGCTTAATAAAAAAAATAATAATAATTCCTATTTACCAAACAACATTACTATGAGACACCCATCAGTAAATCGATTGAAAGATGTGAGATTTAATTCAAGACATGAACAAATGGAGATATATACCATGGATATGGAAGAGAGGATTCAATGTCACAAAGATGGAAATGTCTCCAAATTAGCATAATTATAATGAGTATTTTAACACGATTTCTACTTTTTTGGTATAGCCCGAGTCACAAATTTACATAGAAAGTTAAAAAAGAAAAAAGAAAACTAAAGTACAAATTAGAATAACAACAAGTTAGTAGGATTAACTTCTAATTATCATTTTAAAATAATGAACCCAGCAAGAAAGAAACACCTGTATATGAATTTAGGACAGTATTAGCATTAAAAGTCAGTAAGAAACTTCAGATTGTTAAATTATCTTGGTATTGTGGAAAAAAATCCATACATTTCACATGAAGTATTTCAGATGGGTTTAAATACTTTATTATTTAAATACTTATATTTAAAATTTACCAAATAAATATAAGGCAACCTTTTTTATGACCTTAGGATGGGAAAATATTTTTCAAAGAATTCCTGAATGGCAATTTATGTAAAGGGAAATATTAATAAATGTGAGTACATTGCAATTTCTGTGAACCAGAGGAAACACTATAAAGTTTAAAAATCAAGTCGTAAAATAAAATTACTAATGAGGAACAAGCATCAACAGGTTTTAAACACTTTACAAATCTTAATGAAAAGGATAGACATTTCAGTGGAAAATTAGCAAGTTCTCCAAAAGGTAGTTTATAGAAAAAGAAGGATAGCCAATAAATCCATAAAAGTAATTTAATTCCCCTGATTTTCAGGAAATGCAAGTTAAACAAGGTGAAATATTTTTTAATATTCAACATACTGACAAAATTTAAAACTCTGAGATTTTTAATTAATGGTGAAGACATGAAGAAGTAGGATATCGTATACATTACTGGTGAGATTATGAATTAATATAATTTCTTTGGAAAGCAATTGGTCAGTAAAATGGAAGAGGGGGTATCCTTAGACTAGCCTCTGTACCTGTGGAGGTACATAGAAACAGTAGCACACATCTCTATGAAGATGTAAATAAGAATATTCATGTGGTTAATAATTTAAAAGTGGAAACAATTTAAACACTCATTAAAAAAGAATGAATAAATACATGGTGGCTAATATTTATCCGTATAGATAATTCCCCATAAACTTGATTTAGAATGCAAAGCTGATACCAGTTCTATAAATTTTACAAATATTCATTCAAAGACAGCTATGAATATGTAACATGGAATATCATATTGTATATGTTTATGAATGTGTGAATATGTGGAAATTATGTACAGCCATAAACATTGTCTCTCCCTTTCCATGATGGATAAAATAATTTTAAGATATTAAATTTTTGTGAGAAAAACAGGAAACAGGATCAAGGAAGGTATCCTGGGAATTCCACTTTGATCTGCAGTTATTTTGCTTCTTAAATGAGTCTGAAGTAAATATGGTAAATGTTAATATCTGAGAAAATTGAATGACAGAAATAAGTTTTTGATATATTATTTTTAATTCTTTGTTTTATGTAATAAAAATCTATCAATAAAGAGAAAATGAACACGTTTCTTTAAAATGTTTTGCCACACACATCATCCCCTTTCTTCCACCTGTAAAAGTCCACCATGATTAGAAAGTGTGAGACTAATGCTGAAAAGGAAAATTTCGTTTTTTTCTGGAGGCAATTAAATTTAACACCTGGCCTCCTGTTCATCAAAGCACTGAGCTCACTTATTCTCCTCACAGATCTTTCTTCTCCTGGTTTCCCATTTCACACAGCAGGGAATCAGGTTTGCTGAATTCCACAACTAATTTTGAAAACATAACAGAACTAACTACTTGACCAAAAATCACATATAACCACTTTTTCTAATCCATGACAAAAGAAGAACAAAAAATTTTGCACTCCAACTTTACTGCAAAGGTTCATATAAATCAGGTACTTCTGAAACTTGTGATAAGCAATTACCTATTAAGCAAAATAAACATGTATCTCAACTCTAGGCTTAAAATTTTTTAGCATTGCACATTGCACTAACCTCAACACAACCTATATTTTGTTTTGGTTTTTAACATACAAATTCAGAATTCTAAAATCATAAAATTGAGTTAGAAACATTGGTGTGATTTCTGATCCCCCCCCCAACGCCCGCCTTTGTCCTACTACATTCTGTCACAAGCCCAACAGTGAGGACTTTCTTCAACATGTATCACAGATTTGACCAATATCAAACTAAGAAAAAACTTAGAAGATATTATAATATAGACATGTTGGTTTGAAACCTCAGGAGCTTCCCAGGTGAGAAGAGAAACGGGTCCCCAGTGAGAGATGGAAGAAAGAGACAGGCCATTCCAGAATGGTAGGTGGCAGGTGTGGTAAACAAGAGAACTTATGAGGCTTGTCTTGGGCAGCCTACAAGATGAGTGGATATCTTCCCCTGCCAACTGGAATCTTCAAAGTTTATATAGAGGCCTTAATTGAGTTCAGTCACATGTACTGTCCATTCTCAACAAAACATTACTCTCTTAAGATTAGATCCTTAAACAGTCATAGCTGTGGGAATGGTGAGCAGAATATATATTCCATAGAGAGAAGGGAGGGGGGTGAGAAGTCTCTGATTGCCCAGGTTCAGTGAATGAGCCAACAAGCAGCTACAACCTCTTGGTGACCTCCTCCAAGAAGACATTATTCTGAAGATGAGCTAAGTCTTAGAAGACATGAATGGACACAATATCAGGTCACAGCAGAGCCAGAACTAGAACCCAAACAAATTGTCTGCTCCCAAGAATTATTCATTCCATGACATCTCATACACTTATGTTTGTGTTTTTTTTCAATACTCACAGCTATCATCTCACTGAACACAACTAGTAATATATGAATTTAACCAAGGCTACACAGTCCATTGGCACAATGGATCCTTCCTGAGAACTCAACTAGAAAACAGAGAGATTTTCCACATGGCAGTGTTAGTCTATAGATAAATATCCATGGGATGTTGAGACCAAAGTTTATGCTCAGACATATCATAGCCATATTCAAGCCATAGTTATGGGGGAAGTGATACAACGAGTAAGCAAAAAACTTGTTTTCCAGAAAGGAGAATGCAACACACAAACTGGAGGAAAGGGAAGGAAGGAAGGAAGGAAGGAAGGAAGGAAGGAAGGAAGGAAGGAGGGAAGGAAGGAAGGAAGGGAGGGAGGGAGGGAGGGAGGAAGGAAGGAAGAAAGGAAGAAAGGGAATTTCCTTATGTCATAAAAAGAAGAAAGGGAAAATATGGGGTGTGTGTGTGTGTGTGTGTGTGTGTGTAGAGACAGAGACAGATTAGTTCCTGATAATCTACTTCCAGTCCCAGGAGACCCAGCTGTACTTTGCTCCTTGTTATTAATGTCAATGCAATTGTTTATCAAGTTTATATAATAACCCAAATCTCCCCTCATCCATAGTTGAGCAAATTTTGTTGGGTTTATTTTCCCTGCAACTCAAATTCCCTCATTTATATGCCTCTCTGTGCAAAACTAAATCTGAGGCTTAAGATTTTCTGTCTTATTTTCCCTGTTAATTCTGATGTTTAGGTCAATGTCTAGTCCAATCATCCACAATATTTCTTGGATGCATATTTCTTATAGATAGTCCACTAATCCACCCATCTTCTTTATTATACCTTATCTCTGTGTAGTTAATGAAGGAGAAAACAGTAAGCAAAGAAAAAATTAAATTATGCAGCATGGTATCAATTTCAATTTCTGACAAAAATATTTTATATTAGCCAAATTATTTAAATTCCATTCATTGAAATAATTTTATTAAAATAATTGAGGAGAACTATTTCCAGTTTTGGTCCTTTGTCAGAGCATCCAAAACGAGCAGGTTTAGTTGCTGTGAACTCATGCACTGAAAAACAGCATCCACTACATTACATGTTAATCATTCCTGATGTTTCTTTATGAATAGTGTCAGTAATATAATTACATCAGTTTCCAGAGTGATATTAACATACCTGGGCCCAAATTAACATGCCCGTGTCATTTGAAAAGAAAAAAAAAAAAGCCACAGAATGGAAGAGTGTATGAGAGACACTTGCAGATAAGACATTAGATATGAGTCTGTGAGTGAGTCATACTGATACATGTGAATACCTTTGCAGGTACCTATGTGTGTATATGCAGGTATGACGTAGCAGTATACATTTGTACACACACTCACACACAAACATATGCAAAATCTCCTTGGTTTTTATGACTCCTGACCCCTATTATTTCAAAAAGTCCAGACTCCATTTATAACTGAGGACACACACACAGAACATCAAAATATACTATCTTTTATTGGTTTTTGCAGAAGAAATGGAGTCATTAGCCCGTTTATCCCATCCCTCTTCTGCCAGCTCTCAGATACCAGTGGAAGTCATTTATTTACTCTTTAGTTCCTACTGATATGTCAAGGTAGTATCAAGTCATTTTCTCTTGACAGCAGCTCTGTTCAGGATTTTTGCTCACAGAGAAGCTGTCTTTACTTACCAATAAATTGATCAGATGTAAGAGAATTCTCCCTGCCATGAACCAAAACAGATATCCTTTGTTTTCTTCATCTTCATCATCATCATTGCTATTATTACCATCACAACCACACATATGGATATAGCTGTTTATTCTTTGTAAAGTGTTTCACCTACTCTTTTCAATTTTTTTTGGAGGTGTAAAGATAAAACGTGCTTTACTTTTTTTTTTTTTTTTGGAAGTGAATACAACAATGGAGTTACATGAAGCAAAAAGAACAAATGCATCTTTTTTTCACAGCATCCTCAATCACAACTCAGATTTCGATTATGAACAGACTTGCAACTGAACTTTGAATTATTCTGGGACTTTGAGATCTATCAAATTGTAAGAAACAGATTATACACAAAGTAAGAAAAAAATAAATATTGATAGTGAGTAACTTAAGCCTCATGAAAAGGGAATTTAAAACAGATCTTGCTTCCTCAGTGCCCTTGCCATTGTGTGTGCTACTCCCTGCCCCTGGTTGGTCTGGAATATTTGTTTAGTCACTCATCATTTACTCTATAAAACATTCACTGAGTCCATTTGTAGACTCACCTTTGACTGTCTCCAGGCAATTAGAACTGCCATTCAATGTTCACAATACATGGTAAAGATGCATTTTCCATAGTATATATGGCATTGTTTTCTACCAATTAATTTATTTGTCTCCTGTGATAGGCACCAGGCTTCTTGAGGGAAGGGATCATATCTTTTTAATCCCTGAACCTCCAGGCATAAAATATAGAACATGGCACCTGATAAGTACCTATTAGTGTTAATTTTCTTTCCTCTTATTACTTTGCAATGGAATTCTTAAAGGACATGCCAATGATCCTAAAAGGCATTCCACCTCCTAGAAGCATCCAGGAAGCTCAACCAGGGGGAAAGTTACATTGATATAGCAGCAAGAATTGTGATGTAACACTGCTCTCAGTTGGTATGTGACATTCTGGCTACCTTAGCAGTGTTCCTCAAAACCCTTACGATGAGATCCCTCATCAGATAATGTTCACAGGATAGAAAGAGTCATAAAGTAGAGGCTGTGGATCCATATCTATGTCCTGAATCCTCAGGGCTTTTGGACCTGCAGATTGACTATCTCAAATTCCTGGTAAAGTATTCTTGTCTCCTGTTGAACACAAGGACACCCCATAAAAGGAAGATATATAAAGCAAATGCAGCACTGAACTAGGAGTTAGTGAAGTCAGTAAATGGTCCTGGTTCCATTATTAACTACCTCTATGATCCAAGGAAACTCACTTAACTTTTCTGCAGCAACAATTTCCCTGTCAGAACTAGAAAGATTGTGACCACATATATCATCTCAGAAGATCCTTCCAGCTCTAACATTCTCCAAGGGTCTATGAAGCCAGTGAGGTTGGTCAGAACAAAAAGGCCTGAGCCTCTATACCAGCTCATACTGGTATAGATGATAAAGAAGCAAGAACCCAAGGTAGATGAACTACAGATACTGTTTTGGACTTAACCTGGCTTCTACAACTATAAGCTTTACAAACCTCAGCAGTGTTAATCCCCTATTACTAGTATTAGAAATCTTCATAGAAATTACTTTAGCTGTTGGGTTGAAGACATCATCACTCTATTCTTAATATGTGTTTTCACAATGATAAGCTCAGCTTTACTGACTAAAATTTTGCCTCTTGCTTTTAGATTTTAACTCTTCTTTACTCAGAGCCTTAAGGTCATTTAAGATTATTGCATAAAGCACAATCACACCATATAAAATATACCATTTTATTTCCTGCTTGTATTTACTGACATGATAATGTAAATACAGACTAAGAAAAAATATTTGATCTCATTTTTTCTTCATTATTTTCTTATATATAAGTAACATATGCACAAGGTACAAAATTTAATGCAGCCTACTACCCAAACATTATTTTAAGCCCCCCATTTATCTCCCACTCCAAAATAACATTGCTATTATCCATTTTTATATTTCATCCTATGGATCTTCTATACATACAGTGGGTTTTTATTTCCCCCAAATGATAGCATACTATACATACTGCTGTGTATCTTACATTGTTTTACTGAACAATATATTTTGGAAACCAGTATACACAGATATATCTTTGTAATAGCTGTATCACATTGCACTGCATCACTAGATAGGAAATCAGGTTGTTTCTAACATGCAATAATGATTCTTTTTCATCCTATTTAATTTCAGACATGAGCAAGTATATTTGTTGAATATTATTAGAGTAAGATTTGCTAGATGAAAGTATATGTGCAGAGCAAATTTTGATAGATTTAGTAAAGTGCCCCCCCAGAAAAGTCATATTAATCTATAATTCATCAAGAAACCTTAGCTGCTTCTCCATCCCACACCAATGCAGTCCATTAGCAAACTTTTCAATCTATGTGATTTAATTTGTAATTCTTACAGAAGAGAATATTATGAAAAATTATATGCCAACAATTTGGAAAATCTGGAAGAAATGGATAAATTCCTAAAAACATATAAACTACCAAAACTGAAATGGGAAGAACTAGAAATCATGAACAGACTGATAACTAGCAAAGAAATTGAATCAGTAATGAAAAATCTCCTAACAAACAAAAGTCCAGGACCGGATGGCTTCACAGGGGAATTCTATGAAAATTTAAAGAAAGTCAATACCTTTTTTTCTTAAACTATTCCAAAAAGTAGAAATGGAAGGAAAATTTCCAAACTCATTCTATGAGGACAGCATTACCCTGATTTCAAAACCAGACAAAGACTCCACTGAAAAAGAGAACTACAGGCCAATATCCTTGATAAACACGGATGGAAAAATTCTCAACAAAATATTTGCAAATCGAATCCAACAGTATATTAAAAGAATTATTTAACAAGATCAAATGGGTTTTATTTCTGGGTTGCAAGGGTGGTTCAACAGCTGTGAATCAATCAGTTTGATATACCACATTAATAAAAGAAAGGACAAGAACCATATGACCCTCTCAACAGATGTAGAAAAAAACATTTGACAAAATACAGCATCCTTTCTTGATAAAAACTTTCTGCAGTGTAGGGATAGAGGAACATAGTTCAATATCATAAAAGCCCTATATGAAAAACATAGGGAAATATCATCCTCAACAATTATCATTCTCAACAAGGAAAACTGAGAGCTTTGTCCTTCAGGTCAGGAACATGACAGACATGTCCACTCTCACCACTGTTCAGTGTAGTATTGGGTGTCCTAGCCTCAGCAATCAGATAACAAAAAGAAATAAAAGTCATCCAAATCAGCAAAGAACTCAAACTCTCACTCTTCACAGATGACATGATACTCTATGTTGAAAACTCAAAGGACTCCACTCCAAAATTACTAGAATTCATACAGGAATTCAACAAAGTGGCAGGATACAAAATCAATGCACAGAAATAAGTTGCATTTCTATATACTAACAATGAGGCAGAAGAAATGGAAATCAAATAATCAATCTCATTTACAATTGTACCCAAAACCATAAGATACCTAGAAATAAACCTAACCAATTAGGTTAAAGATCTGTACTCTGAGAACTGTAAAACACTCATGAAAGAAATTGAGGAAGACACAGAGAAATGCAAAAACATTCCATGCCATGGACTAGAAGAACAAATATTGTTAAAATGTCTATGCTACACAAAGCAATCTACACATTCAATGCAATCTCTATTAAAATACAATCAACAGGGGTGCCTGAGTGGCTCAGTGGGTTAGCCTCTGCCTTTGGCTCAGGTCATGATCTCAGTGTCCTGGGATGGAGCCCCGCATCTGGCTCTCTGCTCAGCAGGGAGCCTGCTTCTTCCTTTCTCTCTGCCTGCCTCTCTGCCTACTTGTGATCTCTCTCTGTCAAATAAATAAATAAAATCTTTAGAAAAAAATACAATCAACATTTTTCACAGAGCTGGAACAAACAATCCTAAAGTTTATGGAACCAGAAAAGATACTGGGTAGCCAAGGAATGATGAAAAAGAAAACCAAAGCTCAGGGCATCACAATTCCGGATCAAGCTGTATGACAAAGCTGTAGTCATCATGACAGTATGGCACTGTCACAAAAACAGACATGTAGATCAATGGAACAGAATAGAGAACCCAGAAATAGACCCTCAACTCTATGGTCAACTAATCTTTGACAAAGCAGGAAATAATATCTAATGGAAAAAACAGTCTCTTCAACAAATGGTGCTGGAAAAATTGAGCAATCACATGCAGAATAATAAAACTGGACCATTTCCTTACATCATACACAGAGATAAACTCAAAATGGATGAAAGACCTAAATGTGAGTCAGGAATCCATCAAAATCTTACAGGCAGTAAAGTTACAGGCAGTAACCTCTTTACCTCGACCACAGCAACTTGCTAAACACATCTTCAAAAGGCAAGAGAATAAAAGCAAAAAATGAACTATTAAGACTTCACTAAGATAAAAGGCTTTAGCATAGCAAAGGAAACAACTGACAAAACTAAAAGACAACCAACAGAATGAGAGAAGATATTTGCAAATGTCTTATGAGATAAAGGGCTAGTATCCAAAATCTATTAAGAACTTATCAAACTCAACACCCAAAAAACAAAAAAATCCAATCAAGAAATGGGCAGAGGACATGAACGGACATTTCTCCAAAGAAGACCTACAAATGCCCAAAAGACACATGAAAAATGCTCAATATCACTCATCATCGGGGAAATATAAATCAAAATCATAATGAGATGCCACCTTACACCAGTCAGAATGGCTAAAATTAACAACTCAGGAAACAACAGATGTTGGCAAGGATGTAGAAAATTGCACTGGATTTGGCAACATTTGTCCACCTTACAACAGCCAGAATGGCTAAAATTAACAACTCAGGAAACAACAAATGTTGGCAAGGATGTGAAGAACCTTACACTGTTGGTGGAAATGCAAGCTGGTGCAGCCGCTCTAGAAAACAGTATGGAGGTTCCTCAAAAACTTAAAAATAGAACCACTCTTTGACCCAGTAATTGCACTACTACATATTTATCCAAAGGATACAAACATAGTGATCCAAAGGGGCACACACACCCCAATGTTTATAGCAGCAATGTCCACAATAACCAAAATATGGAGAGAGCCTTAGATGTCCATCAACAGATGAATGGATGAAGAAATGTGGTATGTGCATACACGTACACACACACACACTCACACACACACACCATGGGATATTATTACTCTGCCATCAAAAAAAATGAATTCTTGCCATTTGCAACGACATGGATGGAATTAGAGGGTAAAATGCTAAGTCAGAGAAAGACAAATATATGATCTCACTCATATGTGGAATTTAAGAAACAAAGCAGAGGATCATAGGGGAAGGGAGGGAAAATAAAAATAAGACAAAATCAGAGAGGGAGACAAACCATTAGAGATTCTTAACTATAGGAAAGAAACTGAGGGTTGTTGGAAGGGAGGTGGGGGGAGCGATGAGGTAATTGGGTGATGGGTAATAAAGAGGACACTTGATGTAATGAGCATGGGTTGTTATATGCAACTAATGAATCATTATATTCTACCTCTGAAACTAATAGGACTCTATATGATATGTTTTTAAATTTAAAAAAAGAAATCCATTTGTATTTCTACTTTTGTGAACTACTTATAAGCATCATTTGCTCTTTTTTAATTGGACAATTCATTTTCGAATACTGATATGGAGTCTTGACCTTTATAAATTTTAGCATCATTTTATCAATTGTATGAATATGTGATAGACTGTTATTCCATTATTTGACTAAAGGACATCCCGACTACTCCCAGTTTTCAGTGATTATAAATAAAACTGCTATGAGCATTTGCAGGCAGTTTTAGGTTT
>RCUC01142409.1:0-14622 GCA_003697995.1 Taxidea taxus jeffersonii
TGGCTTCTTTCTGAAGCCATTGGTCATCCAGCAAGCAGGAAGCCTCACTCAGCTAATGTCAAGTGAAGGACCCCGGATGCTGAGTAAGGCAGAGAGGAGGTGGGCGCGGGGCCCCAGGGCCAGAGGGAACAGCATTGTGCTGAGGTGGGGCCAGTGGCTGCTGTGTGAGGAGAGAGGTTTAAGTTCTGTGTCACAGTAGGTGCAAACTAACGCTATTGGTGTCACTTACACCTGAGAGCCAACTGGTAAAGAAAAGGAAACTATAACCTTCTTAAGGACTACGGACAGGAATCCCCATGTACCGATCCTATCAGCCCAGAGACGTGGTCTAGTTTAAACGGATCCAGAAAAATGGGAGTGACTCGGTCCCGGCTTTGACTGAAGCAGCTGTTGCACAGAGGATCCATAACCTGTAGAAATGCTTTAGTGATTGCTGTTTACCTACAATAAACATTTCTGCGTCAAAAGAGCATAGTTTTTCCTCCACTGTTTTACTGACCAATTATTCTTTGATGTCCTGTTTCCCTGCATGAATCATAACACCCAGAGCACCAGGACTCCTTCAAAACACCAACCTGTGTGGTTTAAAGTTTACAAGCTGACCGTTGAGTCAACAGGGCACACCCTGCCCACAGCACAGAGAGCCAGCGTCTGGCTCATCTGCTTTCAGCTGCACACGCGGTGGGATTTCTAGTAGTTTCCATTTTTCGAAGATTCACGATTGTTGTAAGGTGGTATGCTACACACAAAACCATCAATTTTATGCCAGAATTATCATCTCAATGAGAATCAAAAGCTTCTGGATGCACATACTGCTCATATATTTCAAAAGGCTCAAATTTTCACAGATTATCAGACAAAAGATCACAAATTACTTTGGAGAAGAAAAATCACAAAAACCTAAAAATACCCAGCTCAATATGCTGCTTGCAGGTTTCTACATGTATGGACACATCTGGGTGTGCATGTGTATCTATATAGCTTTTTCAAGGTGTATGGGCTAGCCCACTCTGCCAGAGCTCTGTAGGAATGACCCCATTCCTTGCTAGAAAAACAGGAAGAGCTAGGTCTGCATTTGTGTTCACTTGCCACAAGGGCTCAAGAGCTTCTGGAAGAGGAGAGCCAGCATGGAGAATCTCAGTGGGGCGGGACTTGGGGAATGGCTGGGTCTCTTCAGGACCCCGGTCTTCTCTGGTTTCAGATGTGTCAGTGGATTCCAGGGGCCCAGACCCAAGTCTTTAACTGATAAGGGAAGAAAGAGGTTTGCTCAGAAGCCAGCTGCTAAGAGCTTAGATGAACAGTCTGGAACAGTGTAGCCGGTAGATGTTTTAGCTGGGAACCACTAAATGATGACAGAACCACTCTCATTTGTTCCCTTCATTGACTCAAAGCCAAGTTCACCCTGCCTTCGACATGCCACCACCCGGACCCCCGCAGGTAACATTTGCTACATCTTCTGCCCTAGCACCAAGTGAAGTGTGTCTTCATTTTTTAAGACACATTTTTTTTTTAAAGATTTTATTTATTTATTTGACAGAGAGAGATCACAAGTAGGCAGAGAGGCAGGCAGAGAGAGGGGGAAGCAGGCTCTCCACTGAGCAGAGAGGCCCGATGCGGGGCTCGATCCCAGGACCCTGAGATCATGACCTGAGCCGAAGGCAGAGGCCCTAACCCACTGAGCCACCCAGGCGCCCCTAAGACACATTTTTATGCAGTCTTTAACTGACATTTTGCATTGCTGTGGAACATTCATTAAAACTGATAAACCGATATTGATATATGATTCTTAACAAATGCCCATAGTTTATATTAGGGCTCACTCTTCATATTGTACTGTTCTGTGGGTTTTGCCAAATACAAGATACCTTGTGTCTGTAATGACAGTATCATCCAGAATAGTTTCACTGCCCTGAAAGTCCCCTATCCTCCATTATTGATCTTCTATCCTACTCCTAAAAATCTCTGGCAATCACTGGCCTTTTTACTCTCTCGATCCTGATTCATATACTACTCTTTCCAGAATGTCCTATATTCAGAATTATACAGCATTTAGCCTTTTCAGACTGGTTTCTTTTACTGAGCAATATTTATTTTAAGATTCCTTCATGTCTTTTCATGGCTTAATAGGTATTTTCATCATTGAATATCATTCTATTGTATGGCTGTACCACAGATTGTCTATTCATCGACTGAAGGATATATTGGTTATTTGCAATGTGGGGGGGTTTAGATCATAAACATTTGTGTGCAGGTTTTCATGTGGACTTGCCTGTTAGTATTTCAGCCCCCACTGATACAGGTGTGATCTGGTGAGAACATACTTGTGGGCACTGTTCATTCTGGAAAGCTGTAAGATATTTACTTTGGGTCCATTTTTCTCCAAGCTCCTTAATACCTGTTGGGCTCTCGGCTACCATTTCTGATTGGCAGATTAACGTCTGCAGATGTATTTTCTGAAGCTTGACTCTTACGGATGACCAAAGGTTTATCAAGTTCCCTCCCTCAAGGCTGCAGTTACAGATGAATTAGTTTCTTTATTGACTGCAGAGAAGGCTGACATCTGCCAAAGAGACTTAGAGAGGGACATTTGGCAACTCTTTCTTTGTTCCAGTCACGCCAACATTACTTTCCAGGTCTATAAATCCCTGGTGGAAATGAAAGTGCTTGAAATTTCAGATGAAGAGTTATATTTTGATGCTCCCATTTTCCATGAGGGGATTATCTAAGCTGAGATCAGACGTACCAATGTTCTTGACATTGACTTTCTCATATCTACTTCTATGGCCCAAAAAAAAGAACATTTTTCTCAGTATCTGGAAGGTCCACATTCCCCTGTAGCCTGTCTCCTTTCATCTCAGCTTTTATATCAACAGATGGCAGTTGGTTCTGTGGCCTGTTTCCAGGAAGTTCATGGTCCCCTGTGTTACAAAGATGTTCTAGGTCACATGGAGCCTCCTGTTGTTCAGTCTCATGCTCTTCATTTTCTGGTTCCTATGCTGCTGAAGGCCATTTACTTGACTCAGATTCTGACGTTCTAAATGCCAGCTCTTCCCACTTAGAAACATCTGTGATCAATGCATCGTGGTAGCAGAGACAGAAATATTAGCTTCCTTTCTTGTGTGCAGATGGAATTTGAACCCCTGGGTGTCTTTTTCAGCAGGTCATCTGTAATAGTGGATTTTTCTGATGAATTCTGTAGAGGCATTGCTGCATTCTAGTCTGATAGAGTACTGTACTGAAGAAGTACAACCAGAAAGATCCTGTAAAGGAAAAGAATGCTCTTTTTCCCTCCATTTTTAATTTCTTCACTTAAAAATTAATATGGTGGGTATATGCCCAAAACAATAGCAAGGAAGGGCTCACAGAGATATTTGCACACCCATGTTCATAGCAGTATTATGCACAGTAGCCAAAGGGGGAAGCAACTCAGTGTCCATCTACAAATGAATAGATAAACAAAATGTGGAAATACATACAGTAGAAGAGTATTCATCATTAAAAAGAAAGGAAACTCTGATACAAGTTACAGTGTGGCTAAAACCCGAGAACATTATGCTAAGTGAAATAAGCCAGTCACAAAAGGACAGGGAGTTTATTATTTCACTAATGTAACGGACCTAGAGTAGGCAAATTCAAAGACAGGAAGTAGAATGGTGGTTGCCAGGAGCGAAGGGGAGAGGTGAACAGGGACTTTCTGTTTAATAGGTACAGTTTCAGCAAGGCAAGATGATAAAAATTCTGGAGATGAATGATGGTAGTTGCACAATAGTATGCATATACTTAATGCTACCGAACTGTACAATTCAAATGGTTTAAATCTTTTATGTTATGTATATACTTACCGCAATTTTTAAGATAATCAGTATTGCAGTTAATGCAATAATGTTATACAACCAGCATCTTAATCTTGGGTGACCATAAATCCTGGTTTGCTGGCCTCAGTCCCCATTTCTGCTTCTTTTCCCAGGGCAATCATTAATAGTACTCCTTTTGTAAGGGCCTGTTTAGCCAAAACGGCTCCATTTCGGTGCAGTAAAACTTAAGCGGACCCTGCCCCCCCCCCCCGCCCCCGGGGACTTACTTAAAAACAAGTCAGGGAAACCAGTCCCAGGTAACAAGCCCAAATACAAGGGTGGGTCAGGCCAGGTGGAGGTATCCAATCAGTGGGGGCACATACTGTCTCCCTAGCTACCAAGGAGTATGGGCCCCGTCCTTTGGGCACCAATTCTGACCAAGGTGATAGGCTAGTTCAAATGTCCATTATAGGGTAAATTGTAATTCAGTTGGCCACTTATGTGTGACCTAGCCTGACTGTGCAGTTTTCTCTGTCACTGGCCACCTGTGTGTGGCCGGGCCCAACCACATGGCCTTTGCCCTTAAAAGCCAGTCTGTAAGGCAGAGAGGGGTCGCCTCTCTTTTTAAGAGACGGCCCTGGCCGGTCAGTTTGATTCTTGTTGCTTGGAGCGAAATAAAACTTTGCTTGACCTTCGCTTTGTATCAGTCTTGTTCCTTTGATTACAGACCCAACACTTTCACTCTTAAAAGTGTCCCAGATCGAACAATACATCATCTGGTCACCCTAGATCTGTTTCATAATTGCATAAATCATTGCATTGACCTTTTCATTTGCAGATGTCTTAATATTCAGAATGTGCCTGCATTTTCTCAAGTACTCTAATTATAAATTCAATGTCCTATAGAATGTTACTGGTTCTGATCTTTTTTTTTTTAAACTTAAAATGATACCCAATTGGGGCACCTGGATGGCTCAGTGGGTTAAAGCCTCTGCCTTCGGCTCAGGTCATGATCCCAAGGTCCTGGGATCGAGCCCCACATCGGGTTCTCTGCTCAGCGGGGAGCCTGCTTCCTCCTCTCTCTCTGCCTGCCTCTCTGCCTGCTTGTGATCTCTGTCTGTCAAATAAATAAATAAAATATTAAAAAAAAATGACACCCAATTATTAGCTCATGGTTCTGTAGGTCCAGAGTTTGGAACAACATGGCTGAGTTTCCTTCTCAGGATGTGACAAAGCTGAAATCAAGATAGTGGCCAGGCTGAGCTGTTTTAAGAGGCTCTGGGGGAAAATCTACTTCCAGGCCCATTTTTGGAATTGAATTCAATTTCTTGCAGTCATAGGATGGAAGTCCCCGATAGGACTGAAGTCCCCTTTTCCATACTACCGACCTTAACATTTTTTCAAGATAAAAGACTACTTTCTGAATGTTGACTAAAGAACCAAAAGCAGTCCTCTTTTCTTACAAACTCATTATTTCTTTAAACACTGAAACCCTCTAACTTGGGACAAGCTCACTTCAGTTTCTGTAGGTTAAAAGGAGCAGATAAAAGACCCCATCTGAGACAGTTGACATTTTTTTCCCTCTCTTGGCTGCCTTTTTATTGTCTTGCTGTTGTCAAAAATATCAGTAAATATTCTTCGAAATCAGAAATATGTCTAGGTTTCAATTAACTCTGTCTTTCACCTTACCATGAGAAAATGCCCCACTTTTTCTTTGAGAAAACCACTATTCTCCATATTGACAATAAGAGTACCAGTTTACCTACTATAACCCTTTATAACTATCTCTCTGAGTATCAGTCTCTCAAAGGCAGAGCCATCTATCTTTAGAACCCAGCACCAGTCCTGGTACAAAAGAGATTCTTAACATCCACATCTTGAGTCAGTGACTAAACAATCATTTAATGATGTTCAAATACTAGTCTTGCTTGATGGTCCTCAAATTTTGCTTTAAAAAAAACCCCCAAACCATGCTTTCTCTACCCACTTCCCACTTCACTTTACCCCATCAATGATCTAACCAGAGAGTGAGTTCAGATTTGGATATTCTTTGACTTTATTATACACTTGGAAAATCAAAAGATTTTGATTTTCAATCCATAAAAGGAGGTGTGACCTACAAGGCAATCTGCAACTAAGCTCCATGCAGCTGAAGATGAGAACCCATCCCCCCATAACCCAGTGGGAGGGAAATCCGGGTTTTTCTCTTGACTGTTTACTCAAATACGAATGAAAGAGAAAAACTGTGGGGAGGGGGAATCAGAGTTCCTAATGTGTTACTGTAACATAGATTAATACTACTTACTTTCCTTTACAATTAATCAAGTAATAGTGTAATATTAGATTCAAACAGTTCCCTCCTGAGAACACATGGTAAGTGGGGCTTAGGTGGGGGCTCAGGATGGAAGACAGTGGATTTGTCTTGAAGCTGCATTTACAGAGCAAAAGCACTATGTTTAGTTTTAGTGGCTTGGGGTGGAGTGGCTAAACTCTGGGAGTCACCACTGGGCTTGGAAGAACACTTTCATATTATAGGGTGGTTACCCCAGGCAGCATTTGTAAATCTGCATTTAAATGCTTTCATCATCTACCAGAGAAGATTTCTGAATGGAGTGTTGCCTTTTGAGACATAAAAATCAGTTAAAAATAGGGGCGCCTGGGTGGCTCAGTGGGTTGGAGCCTCTGCCTTTGGCTGGGGTCATGGTCCCAGGCTCTCTGCTCAGCGGGAAGCCTGCTTCCTCCTCTCTCTCTCTCTCTCTCTGCCTGCCTCTGCCGACTTGCGATCTCCCTCTGTCAAATAAATAAAATCTTAAAAAAAAATCAATGAAAAATAGATACATGTCATAGACTGACAAATTCACTGGGTTACTCCCATTTGTTTCAGCTACTCTGCTCTCGTTTTCGAGCTCTAAATATCAGAGGCAAATACAAAATGACTTCATTCAATAATCAAGATTCGTTCCTAAATGCGCGAATGGAATTTCTGACTGCTGATAATTTAGCTATGGAGATTCAGCCATATTTACTTTAATGCAAGAACAGAACCTGACAAGCACCAGCTTATGAAATAAGTGATTAGAGTCAATACTCTTATTTGAATCTCTAATTAATAGATCATTTCTTTGTTATCCTTAAAAAAAAAAAAAGGAAGGAAAAAAGCACCATTCAAGTTATAGGTTAAAGAAAGATTTCCGTAGAAATAGAGATACATAGATAATTCATCTAATGAAAGAGCCAGCCTGCCAGGACCTATTTCTCTTATCAGACACTGTATTCTTCCTTTATATTGCCATGTATTAAACGCAGACTATCTTGGACTTTGGTGGGGAGAACTTTTTCAGAAATCAATTCTCCTGGTATTTGGCTTTGATTACTACACCCAAACAAAGGAAAATTATTTCACATTCAAACGGAGCCACATGCAGAGGCAGGAGCTTGGTAATTTTTAGTTATCTATTTGCTTGATGCTTTTTTCCAGCAATTTCGACTGTAATGACTATAATATCCATCTGTTTGAAATGGAAATTGGTTAGCAACTAGATCCTTTTTGGATTCTTACAATATATCATCCACCTGCTTTGAATGAAATATGCTCGCTAAGGCTCTGATGAAATGTGTTTTAGATATATGTAAGATGTGTTGTGGTGTCATTCCGCATTCTTTCCCATCTCCTTCAAGGGTGCGGTCCTTGATCGGGGAGGCTGGAAAAGTGTAAACTACATTTCCCAGAGTTCCTTGCAGTTAAGGTTCTGAGCACAGATCAGGTTCTGCAGGGGAGATAAGCTGGGTGAAAAGGGAGGGAGAGAGTCTATAAAAAAGATACTGTCTGCTAGTTTGTTTTGTTGGTGGTGGCTGTGTTCAGTTCCCCGCTTCCTGGGTGGAGTGGCACTTTGTAGCAGCTTCTCTGATCATTGTGTTCTTTAAGGTCAGCAGCTCCAGAGGTGGCCCTGATTCTCAGCCTCCACAAGGCAGCAGTGATGGCAGCAAAGCCCCCGCCCCAAGCCCCGGGGGGGACCCAGTTCAGCTGTGTTGTCTGGGTGTCACCCTTAGAGCCCCACCTGGATCCTCTTCTCTTCTTTCACTGGCAACCTTTTCTTCCAGCCTTCTTGTGAGCACCTAATTCCCATATGAAACCCCGTTCTGCTTCCAGTAGCTCAGATAGGTTCCATTATCCGCAGCCTCCCTGAGCCAGGGAAGAAGGGAGAGATGAGGGCATTCAGTGCCCAAGGCAGCAGGTCTGCCACCTGAGGAGAACTGCAAGAAGGAGAAGTTTGTCTCCGCCTGAGACCTACGGTTACCCATGAAGAACAGAACGGTCAAGAGCTATATGATCCAGAACTACCCAAATGAGGCCAACATTGTAGGGCCTGAGATTAAAGCCAGAGCATAATTATAAAGGCTGAGAAATCATTATGGGAGCCCGTAAAAGAGAGAGAGAAAAAAAACATAAAGGAAAAAATGGCAAAGAGGGGAGAGAAGAAGGAAAAAGAAGGGAAAAGGGAACAGGGAATAAGAGCGAATAAAACCAGGCATATGGTGGAGAGACTCAGATGCCAGATTCTTCACTCGGTTTGCCTGGATGGTGCTGGAAAGCAATCCACCGAGGAGACACGCTGCTCCCCACCACTGCCCGCAGGCCCACATCACAGCTTCTCAGAGCTGGGCTCAGGCTTCCCCCATCCAGACTCAGGAGGCCTTTCCACTGGCAAAATGCAAGCAAATCAGTCCTGAGAGCTCTCAAATAGATCTATAGATTCACCCTGGATCAATATATGTATTTTGTGTATGTCCAGCTCTCCTGTATACAAATACAGGACAAATCAATTTGTATCTATGTATATAGGACTGCTGGAAATAGGTAAAGCACATATATTAAACACAAATCTATTAGATTTTGAAAAAGGAAATTAATCCCAATGGTTTTAAAGTCAGACACTTAGTAATGCACAGAGCTGACAAACTAGTCAATTAGGTTTAGGATCTGATCTGCTTAAAAAAATGATTGTAAATATCATTTTTATAATTCAGTAGAGTAGTCTGAAAGCCTAAGGTAAGATGTTTACACAGAACAATTAAGAGTTCTATTGAGACTGTAATCCATGATAGAAAAGAAAATGAGTCTCAACAGCAGAGGCCTCTGTTCCAGCTTCAGTGACAACACTGCCCCTTCTTCAAAGATCCCTGTGCTCTCCTTGGCCCTCCCCTACAGTACCTGAGCGTGCAGAGTCCCCCTACGGTACCTGATGTGTGGAGTCTCCCTACAGTACCTGAGCGTGCAGAGTCCCCCTACAGTACCTGATGTGCAGAGTCTCCCTACAGTACCCGAGCACGCAGAGCCCCCTACAGTGTACCTACTGTGGGGGGGTCTCTTCTGGGGCTCTTCCTTGCACATTAAAGGCTCTTTCTTCCCCCAAGAAAGGATCTCCCTTCACAACCCCAACATCACTGCTGTAAGCAAGCATTCCTGACATCCCTTCCATACTAGGTCAAATTCCCTGTTTCTGCCCTTGACGTTTTTCCTGCCTTGCACTGAGCACAAGTATAATTACAGGTTTACCTATGTATTAGCAGCACACCTGTGTTCCATGGGCGGTTAGGGCTGTGTTTCTTGCTATTGCTTTCTGAAGGCTGAGTGTGGTGCCTTATGTCCCCGGCAATGCTGAACAACTGAAAAGCTGACAGGATGTTATTGCTCTCCCATCCCCCGAAGTCCAAATACCCCAAAATGCCTAACTGCCCCTGGTGAAACTCGGAATTATCATCATTTGAGAAGAGCCTTAACTGCTAATGGCATAAACAGAAACATGTTTAAATTCTATTTTAGAATTTCACTTGGTCATCTCATTCTCCCCCTAATATCTCATCATTATTTCCAAAAACCACCACCTGTAACTTCTTTAACCCTAGAGAAGCCAAAGGCCTAAGGTGGAGGATATGCAAGTTGGACAGGGTGAGCGTCTAGCTCCCAAGGGACACTAATCCTGGGAGTCTAGTCTATACTATAGTGTATACTATGAGAGCATACTAAGTGTATCAGGACAAGAGAATGACCCATTTACCTGAATATTCAGTGCTCCTGTCAATTACACAGCAACCCCTCCACGGCCCCCAGGAGATGACATTGAACTCAACACATTTCTCCTTGTAAGACAGCTCACAGTGTGCTGACTACATGCCCGGCATCCTATACAAATCATTCTATTTGCTTCTCACAGCCACGTGGGGAAGCCTCATGATGGCCATTTCACGGATGAGGAAATGGCTCGGAGATGGGATTTACTCCAGGTGATCCATTGTGGACTCTAAATTCCTTCTCTTGAGGGGTTAGAAGTTTGCCTGCATGGGAAGTAAGTACCCAAAGTGAATGATGTCAACTCCTTTTGGATACCTCTCAGCTAGGGGCTCGATGCTATGTGTGCTCTTACGGCCTCAAGAGAAGAAACTCACAACAGCTGAAGGACATCCAGTTGGCCATTTAGCACCACTCTGCTTGCAGACCTCCCAGGGCTCAAACATACCAGAATCGGGCTCCATTTTTATTCCTTCAGTCTGTTCTTATCCCTTTTTAAGATTGATTGATTTATCTAGAGAGACTGTGAGTCAGGGGAGGGGCAGAGGAGGAGAATCTTCAAGCAGACTCCCTGCTGAGTGTGGAGTCCTTCCTGGGGCTCAATCTCACAACCCTGAGATCATGACCTGAACGGAAACTAAGAGTCAGCAGCTTAACGAAACTAAGAGTCAGCAGCTTAACGAAAGAATGAGCCACCCGGGCGCCCCGGGTCTGTTCTTAAATAAAACCCCAGCATCTTAATACTTTCATGCCAGTCTTAGAGCGCTTTCTCATTTACCTGTAAGTAGGAAGGTAAGATTGCCTTGACCAGTGTGACAGCCTCACCTCAACAGTGCATCAGACCAAGAGCTAAATCACAATGACAGCTTGTGTCAATTCCTACTTAAAATACACTTCAGAGCATCACCATGCAGTAAACACAAAGACTTATTAGCTGCACGTTTTTCTCAGCATTAAGGTCCTGTATATTGCCAAGCGGGCCTGGGGATTTGTGCCTTCTTCAAAGCAGTGATAGAGCCTTCATCAAAATGTGTTTCAAATTTTGGATACTAGTTCTCTAAAGGTGCCTAAGAATTATTTACAATGACATAGGCTAAAAGTATTCACGTATCCACCTGCCAGAAATACCATAAGCATTGATACCTTCTTTAGAGTCCTCTTAATCCCCGGTAAGATTTGGCTTTAGAAAACCCACATAAACAGAGACCTAAGATTTATTGGGAAAGCACATCTGCCTCTCCCACTTGGAAACAGAATTAACCATGCATAGTATTATCAATTTCATATCCTGCCGGTAAGTACAATTTTATTAAAACCTTGAAGTGCCTTGGTGATTTGGATATATTAAAACACACACACACACACACACACACACACGGACAAATTATTTCCAGAGAACATCATTACAGCAGTTGAACCTTTCTAGAGACAGGTTTTGTTTTGAATTAAAAGAAGAGCCTATAGAGAGCTCCCTTCTCAAGTCTGACCAAATGCATTAAGAAAGCAGTAGCTTCTGGAGCGCTTTCCTTAGGGAGGAGATGCTTTCCAGCTTGTCATGGGTCTCCTTTAGAAGAAGGTATGTGCCATCAGTGGCCATCAGGGAGTCACCTTCATTCCTCTCAAATGATCCTCCCCTTTGAGCTCCTCTAAAGATCCTTCAGCACCGGCGTCCTTTACACTGCATTTTCCGTCAGGCATCAAGGACAGAAAAGCCTACAGTCCTCCCTTCTCTAAACTTCAGGCCAAATTAACCATTCATGAGCCAGTCATGTCAAGGATTCCATTCCCATGACGGATCCTACATGTAACCGCTGAAAGGAGTTAAATGTCGATCACTGCCTGTAATATTGCTAAAAACCTGAACCTCAAAACGATATCCTTTTCTAGCTCTCTGCCCACATGACATGTTCAATACACATTTAAATTCATGCATACCAGCGGATGTAAAGCTTGCGGGTAGATGTTTACAGCCTTGCCCTCTTTCTACATAAAGCGTTTGTATGCTTACGATATTTACCACGAAGATCCCAAGTAATACCACGAGATACACCTACGGCAAATATTATGCAAATCCTACCATCTCGTTTGGAAATTCCTTCTAAAACTATTTTTGTTGTCGGCTTTGGCTATCTCCGTAGGTTCTTTCAGATCACCTAAAACATATTCTGATAAACTTTCTGGTTTTAAGTTATCTTAGTTCACCGCCTCCTGCTAGTTAAAAAACAATTTCCAAGTGGTAGCTTCTAAAAGGGAGAGAGACGCGTGTATTCCGTGAAAATACGAATTCATTTTCACCGTTAAGACACTAAACATGTCCCCTGCAGCTCCTGAGCTCTGATTTATCCGCTGTTCACATCTGAAGCACACCCCGCAACCCCCTACGGCAGGGCAGGCTCGCCCGTTTTGGTCACGTCTAAGTTTTCAAGGTAAACAGGTCACTCTCGGCGACCGGAACGGCGGGGGAAGAGCACGAACTCACCTAGGCGGTCAGACCCCGGGCGCGGGGACCCGAGCGCGCGAAGCGACCCGTCGCGCCCCCTCCTCCGGGTGTGCTGGGGGAGGGCGGGCGCAGGGCCGGCAGAACTAGGGTGGGAGAGAGGCTCGCCGCCGCTCCCCTCTGCAGACCATTGTCCGCGCCGCGGTCGCCGGCGCTCTCGGCACGGTATGGGGGCGGGAGGCTCTACGGAACCGACTAGTTGCAAGGCTCTCCCGGAGCCGAGGAGAGAGAGCCGCTTTTGCATCAGAGCCGGGGGCCGTACCTGGTGTAAATTCCACCCCTTGACCTATTTCAGAGTGTGAGAGCGAAAGCAACCGGGAAAAACAGACGGAGCGCGCGCGGGGGAGCGGGGCGCCGGGACGCGCGTGCCCGCGGGGGAGCGCGCGCCCGCCGTGCCGGGGCTTCCAAAGAGAAGTTACGGCGCGGGCCCTGGAGGCCTCCCGGGCCGCGGCTCGGCGCGCAGAGCTCGGGGCTGGCCCCTCCGCCCGCTCCTCCCGCCGCGGCCCGGGGCCAGGCTTCGGCCGCCCTCCTCCGCGCGCGCCGTGCGCGGGAAACGCCGTTCCCGGGGCTCGCGGGCCTCGGCGCGGGCGCCGCGACAGCCGCTGGGTGACCGCCCGCGGCCCCGGGCGCGCGGTTCCCCGCCCCCATCGCCATCCCCGCCTCCCCGCCCCGCCCTCACCTCTTGGGAGGCGGCGCTCGGGCTCCGGCGGTCCGGAGACCCGGCCCGCGGCGCCTCCGGGCCGGGAGGGCTGACGGCCTCGGAGGGGCGGCGGGCGCGGAGCAGAGTCCGGGGAGTGTCGCCTCCCTGCCTGGTGCCCTGGGAACGCCCCGCCCGAACGTGCCCGGGAAATGAGGCTCTGCGGCTCCCGCCCGGCCTGGGGATGGGGGTGACTTTCTTGCCTTCCTCCTAGGCTCTTCTCGTCTGTCTTTCCCGGCGTGGCCGGTCCTCGGTGGGAGAGGACGCCGCCGAGCGGGTGCACCTGGCCGGCCGGGAGCACAGCAACGCAGTACCTGGGGTGACAACGACGTGACGCTTTAGCGCGTCTTTTCTCCTTTGATTCTTGCTACCACCTACTTCCACGGAGATGAGCCCATCGGGTTTGTGGGATAATGGAAAATCAAAGGCATTAAGTCCAAGGTGCCAGTGCTAGAGTCTCTAGATCTTTTCACTGAAACAGGGTGCTTAACCTGTTAAGACTTTTGCAAAACTAATCCCCATCAAAATAGCATCTATCAGAAGGAGGGATGGGATTTAGGTTAGAAGTTTGTCGCTGAAATCGGACACATCGCCTTCCCCACCCCCACGCACACCCTCTTGCTTCTGTGACAGTAGAGTTTAACTACTTTCTGCCAGGTCCTTAGGGTGATAATCGTCAACCCCTATCGTAGACAACTCACTAATCATCAGAAACCTGAGTACTTAAAAAAAAAATGCACGTTCCCAAAATATGTTCAACAAAACATATTTAGTAATTTCTCTGTTGCCCTTCGTGTATGAATTTGATGTTTCTGATTCTAAGCAGGAGGAAGGGAACTTCATGTTAAGCTGTTTTCCAGGCGCGTTTTTTTGTGCAGACCTGACTATAGGGATCGCATCAACACTGGTGTATTTGAGATGCTACTATGAGGGCCAGTGATCAGCATACATAGTTTGTGATTCTGAAATAATTTGCCAGTGCAACAGTGTATTGGGGTAGGGAAGGGAACCTTTGCTTGGCTATCTTTATCACCATGCTCTGGATAAACTGACTTTTCCTTTTTCTGTGGAACTCTGCCTTTTGCATTTAAAAGGGGAAACAAAAAATCATGAGCCTGATTTTACATGTTTTTCTTGAGTCAGCCCGCTAAAGTGCCACTGCTCACTTTTATTTCTATTCAATGGAGCTACAAATGCAATATGTCCTTGGGTGCAAGATCTGTACTGGATACTGGAATGTTCCTTGCCATCTTCTAACAGTGTGGCAGGGAACAAGGCATACCTCAATTAGTATAGTGACCTGCACATAATACATGCCCAATAAATATTTGTCAGACGAATGGGGTCTCAACAGACTGTGATAACTACAAAAGTGGCCTGTTTTAAATTCTTCAGGGAAGCATGAGGGAAATCAGTTATAGATGATGTAGTCAGGGAAGGCATCCTGGAGGTAGTGACAGGTGCAGGATCTTGATATGGAGAATCAGCTTAGGAATGGAAGGAAGAAAATCTGTTTACTATGCTTTTGAGATGTGGCAGAGGCAAGGTTCTTAACAGTTTGCAA
>RCUC01142410.1:0-22318 GCA_003697995.1 Taxidea taxus jeffersonii
AGATGAGCCCAACAGGACCCCCTGCTTCCCACCCCTGCTGCTTTTCCCTTGGCCGCTGGACATTTGCGGCCTTCTGAATACCTTGGGCCATGAGCTGGAATGTCAGTTTTCACTTAGGAAAAATTTTTACACGGCAGTCGAAAGCCATTTAAGAAATAAACGCTGGGGGGCGCCTGAGGGGCTCAGTGGGTTAAGCCGCTGCCTTCGGCTCAGGTCATGATCCCGGGGTCCTGGGATCGAGTCCCGCATCGGGCTCTCTGCTTGGCGGGGAGCCTGCTTCTCCCCTCCCCTCTCTGCCTGACTCTCTGCCTACTTGTGTAATCTCTGTCTGTCAAATAAATAAATAAAAAATCTTAAAAAAAAAAAAAAAAGAAACGCTGGGAAGATGGTAATGGAAGTGCTGGTAACCTTTAATGACAGCGGCACTTGCAAAACGTACAGTTCAGGAAGGGCTGACGCTCGATCCAAAAAGCTCTTGTTAAAATCCAATCATCTTCCGCAATGAGCATTAGCAGGAAATGCCTGCAATGAACAAAAACACAGGAAAGGTTAATGGCCTTCTTCGCTAAAATGATTCGGGGTTTTATCTCACGTTCCAACTCATCCTCAGACTATGCACGTGCTGAAGGTTTTTTTTTTTTTCCTTTTTGGTAATCAGGAGAAAAATTGATTACCAAAATTATAATTAAGAGGTGGGAAAAGTTGCAACAACTTGGCTGCTTCGTTTAGCGCATATTTCAGGTTAATTGCGCGATTTTACTAATGAAGACGTTTGCATGAATATTTTCAGTGGCTACGTTCAACTTACTGTGCAGTGAGCACTCTGCCAAGTAGACAGGACTTTGTTTCTTGTTGGGTTCAGGATGGCACAGAGGCTGAAACTCTCAGGGACATCCATAGGGAATGCCCAGCTTCCCGCATCAGGATCCTAATTAGGAATCCGTCAAAGTCCCCTGGTAGAATTCACACTCCCTACTTGTGCAGCCAGATCCTTCTCTGATTTTGCAGAAGACCAGATGATTCCAAAGATACTGGAGAAGCCACCTTTACCACCAGTTTTTGAAGAAATATCATTAAAAAGAAGTATTTCCCCTATGCCTATTCCATCCTACTCTCCACAGGCAATCACAACTTATGCCCGCTTTTTAAAAAAATAAATGATTATTGGGGCGCCTGGGTGGCTCAGTGGGTGAAGCCTCTGCCTTCGGCTCAGGTCATGATCTCAGGGTCCTGGGATCGAGCCCGTCGGGCTCTCTGCTCAGCAGGGAGCCTGCTTCCCCTCTCTCTCTGCCTATTGGTGATCTCTGTCAAATAAATAAATAAATAAAATATTTTTTTAAAGAAAATAAATAAATGATTATTGAAAAATAAGAGAGAAATTTTTAAATATAAAATAGCAAAAGAAAATAATAATTATCCGTACTTTAACTCTTCAAAGATAACCACTGTTAAACTTTAGGAGGGTGTAGGGGCACCTGGATGGCTCAGTCGGTTGAGCGTCTGATTCTTGATAACAGCGCAGGTCATGATCTCGGGGTTCTGAGATCGAGCCCCGTGTCTGGCTCTACGCTCAAGGGGAGTCTGCTTGAGATGCCTTCTCTCCCTCTCCTTCTGCTCCTCCCCACCGCCCATTCACACTGTCTCAATAAATAAAGTAAATACATTAACAAATTGTAAGAAAAAAGTTTAGAGGGTGTATTATTCTAAATGTTCTTCCTTTGCATAAATATACTTGTACATTTTTACCAAAATGGATTCTCCCATAGATACGGTTTTTAAAATTTAAACTCGTGTTTCACTCAGCAATAAACTGGGGGCACTTTTTCTATCAGTAAACTCTTTCTCTATCACTCTTTGAAGGTATGAGGTCTTTCATAATGGAGACAGGCCATAATTTGTCAAAGTGATCCCCTCTTGTTGGACCTCAAGGCTGAATGCACCTGTTCCCTATTAAAAGCAGCAAGCAGGGGCACCTGGGTGTTCAGTGGGTTAAGCCTCTGCCTTTGGCTCGGGTCGTGATCTCAGGGTCCTGGGATCGAGCCCCGTGAGCCCCACATCAGGGCTCTCTGCTCAGCAGGTAGTCTGCTTCCTCCTCTCTCTGCCTGCCTCTCTGCCTACTTGTGATTTCTCTCTCTCTCAAATAAATAAATAAAATCTTTAAAAAAAAAAAAAAAAGCAGGCAGTGAACACTCTTTGAAACTCCTAAGCACACCTATCATTTCCCGAAGATAAATTCGCAGATACTAAATGCTTGGAAAGCCTTAGTAGACGTTGCAATTCGGCCCTGCAAACATATCGACTTAAAACCCCACCAGCTCGGGGCGCCTGGGTGGCTCAGTGGGTTAAAGCTTCTGCCTTCGGCTCAGGTCATGATCTCAGGGTCCTGGGATCGAGCTCCGCATCAGGCTCTCTGCTCAGCAGGGAGCCTGCTTCCTCCTCTCTCTCTGCCTCTCTACCTACTTGTGATCTCTGTCAAATAAATAAATAAAATATTAAAAAAAAAACAACCCACCAGCTATGTGGGTTAAGGTACATTTTCCCACATTCTTACCAACGTCAGGACCCGATGCTATCATTTGAAAACACTAGCTTAAAAAAAATTCATCTCTTAGTGGATTTAATTTGCATTTCTTCAGTTACCAGTGGTTATTTATTAGCCGTCTGGGGTTCTTCGTGAATTACCCTCCCAAATGCTTTGCCCATCTTATTAAACTGGGTTCGTTTTTCTATGTCCCAGTATCTTTATATGTTTTAAGGACATTGAGCTGTATATGTGGGACATTTTTTTTTTTTTTTACTGACTTTAACATTTTGGATAGGCGCAGAAAATAAAATGATTACATTTTGCTTACCATGTTCGTCCTCCACGAGAGAGCTGGGCGGGGAGTAGGAGCCGTCGCGGGAAGGACCGGCAGGTGAGCGGCCGGTGAGCGTGGGAGGTGGGCAGCGAGGGTGCCTCCGTCTGTGCTCTGCCGGGCGAGCTCACCTGATTCTCACGGTTTTATGTTGCTCTTGCCGATGAAGAAATAGAAGTTCAGAGGGCCTCGGGACTTGTCCCAGGGCCCTCAGGGACCGTGGCAGGATATGACCCCCAGCAGGTGTCTCCGGGGCTGGAATGTGACTGCAACTGATCAGAGAACAATGGCGGTTGATTAAACTAATAAGGGTTTTCCTAAAAGGACGTTTATTTGCGGGTTCACGTGACGTGGACAGTGAGTCACGCGTGAACAGATTCGTCAGAACCGCAAAGGCTCCCTGATGGCTTCTGTGACTGCTTGTATCTTCTGGGTACCCGAGCATCTTCTGGGCCGTTTCTGGGTCAAGGCTTGAGAGGAGAGGCTGTGGCTGGACAGATGTGGGAGGACAAAGGCATAGTTGATCGAGGAAGGCGGTCTGCAGTCCCAGCGGAGGGTGAGGGCTCTGTCCCAGTTCCCTTGGGCGTGCTGCGGGGCCACCCTCCAGGGCTGGGGACACTGGGAGCCGCTCCCAGGGACTGAGAAGCACCACCTCCCAGCTCTGGCTCTGCTCAGCAGAGAAGCATATCCGACCCCCCAAACCCAATAACCCTGCTTGTGTGCCGATGTGTGAGTGCCCTGGTGAGGTCAGGACCCTTCTTAGGAGGCCTTCCCTCTCCTGCCTGCTGTGGGCAAAGACAGCAAGACTCTGAGAGGCGCCGTGCAAGGGAAGCCTTCCCCAGGTCCCCACTTAGCATCCAGGGCAGGTGCGGACGGAGAGGAAGAGCGGGGCAAGGGAGGGGCTAGGGCTTGGACCCCGGATGCTGGGCCAAGCTCTGGCTAGGAAGGAAGGGCTTCTCTTTCCAAGCTGAGATGCTCCATGGCTAGAATCTAGAAAATGTCAGGAAAACGCAAAAAAAAAACATGTTCTCTTGGGAAGCTATTTTGCAGGACTCTGAAATGCAATGAATGACCCCCGGTCAGGTCCTTCCTCTGGGGGGTAATTGCCGCCCCCTGTAGGATCGGAGAACGTATTTGGTTGTTACGAAATAATAGTATTGACTCAGCTGGAGCCTCCTGAACTTGATATTGTGCCGAATTATGGAGGAGCAGGTCCTTGTTCTTAGGGGACACGGACTGATGGAGTGGAGGATAAAGTGTCATGATGCCTGCAAGTCATCCTGACTTAGAGGTGGCAGAGGGCTTCTGAGAAACTGCTGGAAAGATGACAGTATTTGTTAATGGCAAACGTTGACAAGTGACGGATCCAGGCGAGGGGCAAATGCATGCAGGTATATGCTGGCCTGTTTTTGCAGCTTGTCTGTAGATTTGAAGTTTTTCCAAATTAAACATTTTTCATAATGTGACATAAAATTCTAAGCATCTCAGTGATGTGTGCTGAAGCATGACAGCTAATAGGGGCACCAAGTCCAGATTCCCGAGCCCTCCGTGGATTTGCCCCAAATGACCCAGGATGGCAGAGCTGTGGTGCTCAGCTGTCGCCCCTCAGGGTCTGCTTCATCTGAGCTCAGACCCTTCCCTGGTGGCCCAGGCACATTGGCCCAGCTGGTGACAACAGAGGGCCACCACAGCCCTACCGCTTTCAGGGCCAACCAAGGCCACGCGACAGCTCCCCTCACCGATGCCACTGACCCCAGGACACTCCCCAACGAACATCCCAGGTGTCAGTTCCCTCCAACCTGCCCCGGGCTCCCCTGTGACCTCCCCCTCCTGCCCACCTGCCACCCCATGCCTTGTCTCACCTCGTGTATACACGTCACACACCATGGATGTTTCTGGAAAGCCGTCTTATCTGAAATCTTTCCAGCACAAGGACAAAAAGAGAGCACAAGATGAGGAATGCCTACACGCCCCCCACATAGCGGAAGGTTCTCAGCCCCATGTCACATTTGCTCAGACTTGCTGCTCCAGAAGGAGGGCCGTGGCCCCCTCTGCTGAGGCCTCCCAGTACCTGCCTCCGTCCCTTTCCTGCCCGCCACCGACGCCCTCCCGGGGGCTCAGCATTCCTCCTCCCCGGCTGCGTCTGTACCGGAATGTGTACAGCGCATCCGTAAGCAGTGCGCGCTACCGTATGTGCGGTTCTAGTCTGTTCCGTTTGCCCTGGGCTTCCTACGCCCCTGAATTTCAGCGCGCTGCGTGCATTTATCCTTTCTTCTCTGGACCGACGTGTGGGGTGTATCTGGTTTTCTTCTCAAGCAGTGCTACAGCGGCCGGCCCACCCGTGGCCCCTTGAGCCACTGGTCACTGAGGTGCATTTACCTCTAAGGGGAGGAGAACCTGGGGGAACGAGGGGGGTATTAGGCAGGAAGCTGCCATCTGAATGTCAGACAGAGCTCATGGCAGATCCCCGTGGGCATTCCCGCCTCCCCCTCTCTCTTCTGTCCCCCAGCACCGGGGGCAGCCGCTGTGGGCAGGCAGTGCAGGGGAGTGAACCGCCCAGATCCCGGGCCTTACACCAGGTAAGGCATGGGGGTGGCCGGAGATTCAGTGTGAGAAGTTGGCTCACACACTTAGGGGGGCCGAGAGGTCCCACGACCTGCCATCCACAAGCCGGCACCCCAGGAAAGCCGGCGGGGTCCTCCAGTCCAAGTCCAAAGGCATAAGAACCAGGGGAGCCGATGCTGTAAAGCCTGGAAGGAGGCCGGAGTGGAGTCCCCGCTCCATCAGTGACCCAGGAACGAGGCACATCCTTTCCCCCTCCGCCTTCTGTTCAACTCAGACCCTCCAGGGACTAGAGGATGCCCACCCGCCCGGGGGAAGGCAGGCTCCCCCTGGACGCACACGCGGAGATAGAGCTCCCTCCGGGCGTCCCACAGCCGATCCAGCTGCCCCAGAAAACCAGCCATCCCCGATTCCTCGCGCCTGATCCTCCGGAACAAGGGTTGTTTCCTAAGGATTCGAACAGAGTCGGTCTTAGACAGAAAATGGAACGTGAGCTGTAAATTCCGGTCCAAACTGTCACGCAGCCACGGGCTCCCCGGCGCCCAGAGCCGCGGCAGGTGTGCAGGGCTCGCAGGGGGAGCCACTTAGCTTGTTAATGAGTACGACTGGGTTGTTGGCACACACTCAGGGGCTGTGGTTTGTTTAATTAAACAATAAGAGGACAGTACAGAGATCAATACCCAGCCCCATTCTCCAAAGCCAGAGACACCCAGAAACCGTAGGTCATCTGCGCTTTGGAGGAACACGTCCCCAAATAATAAGGCAGACAGCCATCTGTCGGCGTCCTCTGGCCTCTGCATTTCGTGCTATTGGAAGAACAGGGGCTCTTAGCTGTGTTCTTCGGGGTTAGGAATCAATAACGAGCCAATTATTGATAGACACACACTGCTAAGCAGACAAAAAATTACACGAGGACTTTGGAAGAATGATTGCTGTATTCTTTAGAACAATGGCTGCACAGTTACGGCTTTCCCGTCCCTATAACATCTTCACCAAGATTGATGGGGCTTTTGTAATACCTAATTGGGATTGGTAACAAGACCCTCGCTAAGCATTCATCAAACCTAGATGAAAAGGAAAGAAGTAAAATCACACTCAGTCTTAGAAATGCTGTGCAAGGGGCCTCAGGGTGCTGGGAGGCTGCCTGGTACTCCGTGGCGAGCACGTCCTTGAGTCCTCTCACTCGGTCATCCCCACATCACAGGCCGTGGAATGGGACTCAGAGAGGTGCTCTGCCTTGACCAGTGTCACTCAGCTCAACAGTGGTGGAACTGAGATTCCAGAGTACAGCTGAGGAGCAAAACCGCTCCCCTCTTTACCAGTCTGTATCCCAGGATCTCTGTGGGACCTGACATTTTCGTGGTGTCAGCAAGATGCCTCTAGAGTAGGAGGAGCAACGAGAATGGGGAATGTAGGGGGGACTCAGCAACAGTATGATTTGCAAGTCAAGGGTAACTGTCCCTGCAGCAGGATCGTCCCCTCCCTGCCTGTGGACCTAATACCTTGTTTAATATAGCCAGTGGGTTGCATTCACTTTGCTGGTCTGGAGGTACCTAAATCTCCTAGGATCCTTCATACACATTTCTCTTAAGCTGGGTCTCCTTTGTCCTGTATTCATGGGGACTGGGGAGGAGCAGCTAATAACCTAATTCTTAGCATTCACCCGCATGTGATTTACTCTAGTGGTTCTCCAACCGTCCTTTCAGCCTGTTGCGATTTTTTCAAATCTTAATTCTGTCATCCAGTCTAAGAGCCGGAGGTCTAAGAGCCCTCTCTTTTTGTTCTCACATCCAAATCTGATAAATACGCCTTCCGTGGCCTCTGGGATGAGCAGACGGAGGCGTGCACACAGGAAATTGAACTGTCAGGAGCATCTTCTGAGCCACGCACCAGCCCTCAGCCAAAAGGTGCAAAGACCTTCCCAAATTCCCATTCTTTCTGTCCTGTGAAGCCCTAGTGGGGCCAAGCTCCTAGCCATCTACATATCAAAGACCCTCCCTGTGGTCTGCATTATAATTCCGGGTCGCAAGCCCCATGAGGGCGGAGACAACGTCAAGTGTTGCTCACACCTGGGTCCCCAGCACCCAGCCTGTGCAGATACACACCCAAGTGCTGGAGGAACGGAGGGATGGAGACTGACACCCCGTGGCCCTTCCTCCATCGCCACCCAGCAGGTTAGCATTTTCGGAGGTGGCCAGTGCTGACGGGTTTCTAGAGTTGTGGCTCTTGGATGAGGGAGCTGTCACTCCCTAGGGGCTGCTCTGGAAGCTGGCAGGGTTCTGACTGTCCCAATGCCTGGCCTGGCCTGGCCTTCAAGGGGAGGCTCTATGTCCTGCAGTGCCTGGGACCGTCAATCCAAAAGGGACCCTATTTATCCAACCATAAAACTTAGAACCCAGAAAAGCTTGGGGAGAAGAGAAGTCACTGGGACTCGGGGTGGTTCAGAGTGGGGTTGTTGGTCATCAGGCAAACTTTCAGATACGAATTGATTAAGTGCTGGGGGATCTAAGACACAGCGTGGTGGCTATAGCTAATAATACAGAATTGTATGCTTTAAATTTGCTAAGACAGTGGATTTTAGGTGCTCTCACGACATATGCACATGCAAAGGAAACTTGGGAGGTAATAGATGTTAATTAGCTTGATTGTGGCTATCATTTCACAATATATGTGCGTATCAAGCCGTAACATTGTGCACCCTAAATATGTAGGATTTGTGTCTTATACCCTAATAAAACTGAAGAAGGAGAAGTCCCTGTTCTTTCAGACCTTCTGTTCTGTTGACATGTAAATCCAAGGCATCTTTTATAGTTTTGATATACATAGAATATGCTAGTTTACACTCTTATGTGGATGAGAACAAAGGTGAGCGACAAAGATGTCACTGGGGCTTCAAGGAGCTTTCAGTCTAGTTAAGGAATTGAGTGTATAATGACTAAATGAGAGGAACTCTGACCTCTCCTAGGGGAAGGGAAGTGATGACAGACCAGGATGATGAGGATGAGTTAACCAGGTGAAGGAGGAAGGACAGAGTGAACCAGGCAGCGTAAACAGCATACGCAGAGGCCCGGTGGCAAGTAGGATAAAACATTTAAAAGATAGCACTGTGGGTTTTTTTCCCTTCTGTCTTATATGGTTGCTAATTTCTTTTTTTTTTTTTTTTAATTTAAGTATTTATTTGACAGAGAGAGAGAGATCACAGGTAGGCGAGAAGCAGGCAGAGAGAGAGGGGGAAGCAGGCTCCCTGCTGAGCAGAGAGCTGGACACAGGGCTCGATCCCAGGACCCTGAGATCATGACCTGAGCTGAAAGCAGAGGCTTACCCCACTGAGCCACCCAGGCGCCCCACATGTTGCTAATTTTATACCTATTTCTCATATTGTACTGAAAGATTCCTGAAGGCCAAGGCCATTTCATACCCATCACTGTCTCCTCCACCTCCCTTGCCCAATCCACAACCCCAAAAATGTTAAATTTCATTGATCTGGGGGCAGTAGATACTATAAAGCCCTGTGCATATCTGGGGAAGGTTCCCAGGTGCCCTTCCACAGTCTACTATTTCTCTGCTCCCATGCATCACTTCCTTTCTTTGGGTCTCAGTTTCCAAAAAGGAAACCGAAGGGCTTTCTCCAACTCCAAAGAAACCGCTCAGGAGCAAGGGAACATTCTGGGGTTCCTTGTGCCACCCCACAGACGTTCAGGCATCTCCACGATAGACCTAATCATAAAGAGAAAGCTTTCTGGAGCTCTGCATTAATTACCATCGTTGGAGAGACATTATCTATATTTACATAATAGCTTCCCAGGTTCTGCTGATTCCCAGTCAGGCTAACAAATTTGTAGCTATTAAGGAACACAAATTGCTGTGGTATGCTTTAAATTCTGCAAATGGAAAACTTTGTCTGTTTAGAGAAGTGGCTAGAACCCAGAGCAATTAGTGTCTAATAATTCGTTAATGTTGAAGATGCACAAAGATATGGTTTAAAATGTCTGCCTTAATATCTTAAGTGAAAAAAAAAGGCATTTGAAGAAAGCATCCTCAGGTTAGGCATATTAGTACAATAGCATTTTTCTTTTCTTTTCTTTCTTTCTTTCTCTTTTTCAAAATGTGAAAGGCTCCTTGTTACATCTTTCAAGGGGACAGCCGATGGCCGTATCCTGATTTTTACCACTTAATTGCCCCGTCTCGGATGCTGACCACAGTCTGATTGTGGAGGGAAAGTAGGGAGACAGCCGCCTCGGGAAGCAGGGCTCGGGGTTTGCAAGGCCGGCTGGGAACGCGCCCGGGGACGGCTGGCCCAGCGGGTGCACCTGTCCTGGTGCGGTCATCGTCTTCCGCGGGCTAAGTGAGCTCCTGCAGACTCTCGGTGCCATAGTCTGATCGAAACGCGTGAGAACTCAGCTAACTCGGCTCGGCGAGGCTGGCGTAGTGAGGGTCACAGTTAACTGACTTCTGTCCAGAACCCTGCTCCTTCTCTGGAAAAGAACGGCGTCTCTTCCTCCAAGACCACGCTTCTCGTGGGCTCCGCGTGCCCCGGAATCTCCTGGAGGCTCTTACCACGTTCTGACACGCTGTGCCCCCAGGCGCCTGCAGGCTGTGAGGTCCAGTGTGGGGGGCTGCCGGGCTGTGACCCCGGACAGCGCCCGGCGGATGGCCCCCCGCCCCTGGGGGACGGGGGGGCCGGAGCAAGCTGGTGGGTTCCTGCTCCAAAGCCGGGAGGCCCTTGTCCTTTCCCAGGTTTGACACCATCAGCTAATGAGCCGTTCTCTTGCCTAACTAGTTTGCGTTGGCGTTCTGTCATGTCTGACCCAGAAAATTCGGGGTACCATACAGGACGCACAGCTAAATTTGAATTTCAGATAATGAATTTTTTTAGGGTAAGTGGGTGCCAAATACGGCATGAGATACACTGACACTCCCCCCCCCAAAATTGTTCATCTGAAATTCAAATTCAGTTACGTATCCTGTGGTTTTCCTCACTAAATCTGGCAACCTGAGCTTGGGAGCAAGGCAGGCCCGGGTCGGCTTCTCTACCCCATCGCTGACCGTGGCATTGGCAATATCCACGGCCAGTTTCCAGGCTCCTGGGCAAGTGGTCTGGGCAGTGGAGCCCCTGCCAGTGATTGGGGGGGTGGGGAGGGAGAAGCAGGTGTTTCTGGCCCCAGCTGGCCCTGGAAAACTTGTGTCCTCATATTTAGACCGTAGATTAGTAGATTCCTCTAGGAGTCCCCATAAAGGAAGTCATGCACTGTGTGCTTTGGGGGCCCGGCCTCTTTCACTCAGCAAAATGTTAGTTACATCCCCTAACTACCTACCATTTCTGTTTCGTGGTGAGGACATTGAAGATTGACTCTCAGCAGCTTGTGAGTGTATAATCCAGGATCACGAACTAAAATCCCCACGCTGTGCATGAGATCGCCAGGAGTTACTCATCTCAGCGCCAGAAGATTCTCCTCTTGACCCACATCTCCCCGTTCCCACGTTCCCTCGTAACTGCCTCGACTCTGTGTTTCTGTGAGTTTGGCTCCTTTAGATGGCCCCTAGGCGACATCAGACAGTACTTGTCTTTCTCCGATGTATTCAGCTTAGCACAGTGGCCTCGCGGTTTATCCGTGCTATTGCACGTGGCAGGATTTCCTTCTTCCTCGTAATACATGTGCCGCATCTTTATCTGTTCATCTGCCAGTGGACCCTCGGGTTGTTCTGTCTGGGCTGTTACTGGTAACACTGCAGTGAACCCAGGTGTGCGAGCATCTCTTGAAGGTCCTGTTCGATGTCTCTGGCCGTGCCGCCCTGAGCGCGCCCAGTCTCATCCCATCTCACAAGATCTGGCTGTCGTTTCCCTTGCATACAGACCCAGAAGTGGAACTGCTAGATCACAGGGTGTTTCCGTTTCTAACTTTCTGAGGACCCTCCATCCCGTTTCCCACAGTGGCTGCACAGGTTTGCCTTCCCACCAACAGAGCACGATGGTTCCCTTTTTTTAACAGGCTCCCCAGCCCTTGTTCTCACGTGTTCTTTTGACGGTGGTCGCTCTGACAGGCGTGAGGGTGCATCTCCAGGTGGTTCTGACTCCCGTTTCCCGGGTGATCAGGGATACTGAGCATCTTTTCAGGCACAAGTTGGCCATTCACCTGTCTTTGGAAAAACGTCTTCTTGATTGCTTTGCCCACTTCTTAATCAGGTTATTGGTTAGTAATCCATTCGTTTTCATTGCTGAGTGGTGTTCCGTCGTCTGAATATATCCCTTCTTAAAAAAGAAACTCTCCTTCTCCTGTTGCTGGACTATGAAGTTGTTTCCAGTTTGGGACGGTCGTGAATAAAGCCGTGGAGAGCGTTTGTGTACGCATCTTTGTGTAAACACATTTTCATTTCCCGTGAATAAAGATACAGGGATGGAATTGTATGGTTGCAGGGTAAGAGGAGCGTTAATTTCGAGCGAAACTTACAGACTCTGTCTAAGGCGATTGTATGAAGCTATACCGGGGCTTGAACTCCTGGTAGGATGACACAAGTCGTCTGATTATAAGGCTACGAATCAGAATCTCTGAGATCCTGTCAGGTCTGGGATTCTCCGCTTCCCTTGTAATGCCAGCCTCACTGTTTTCTAACACAAAATTCTCTGGGTAATTAGCTACACAGAAGGTTGCTGAGTGGGCAGACCCTCCCTTTTCCCAGAACATCTGCAAAGATCAGAAATCAGAGGCAAGTACCCTTTGCACAGCATTGTATATTTTATCAGCTTTATTGGGGTATAACTGACAACTGAAAATTGTGCATATTTGAGGCGTATGCCTTGGTGTTTGATACACGTATACATCGTGACCTCATCGCCACGATCAAGCGGTTAATGCATCCATCACGTCACTGATTAACATCTTGTTTGTTGGGGGGGGGGGATGCGGAGGGTGGTAAGAAGAGTTAAGATCTACCCTCTTAGTAAGTGTCAAGTACACAATACAGGACGGCTGTCGAGGTATCTACCATAGTTTGAGAAGTAGGCGTGAAGCTGGTGATTCCTGGTTGATGCCACCAGCTCCAGATTAGAGAGCGGAGATGCAAAGGGCCTTTCCATTCAGTGGCCCCCCCATGCCACCCCAGGGCTGCAGGAAACAGATACCCACAATAGGGCATCATATGACACAGTCACTCTGCCATGTGCCTTCACTACAGGCCTTTATAGTTAAGAAACAGCCTTAAAGGGGCTCCTAGGTGGCTCAGGCGGTTAAGTATCTGCCTTCGGCTCAGACTGTGATCCCAGGGTCTTGGGATCAAGTTCCGCATCAGCGGGGAGCCTGCTTCTCCCTCTGCGTGCTCCATCCCCTCTTTGTCCATGCTTGTGCTCTCTCTCTGTCTCTGTCTCTGACAAACATAAATAAATAGAATCTTTAAGAAAAATGACATTTAAATTTGTTTAAGTTGTCCATAATGAGGGGTGCCTGGGTGGCTCAGTGAGTTAAGGGTCTGCCTTTGGCTCAGGTCACGATCCCAGGGTCCTGGGATGGAGTCCCGCAGGGGTAACCTGCTTCTCCCTCTGCGCGCTGCTCCCCCTGCTTGTGCTCTCTCTCTCTCTAATTGATAGATAGATAGATCTCTTTTTTAAACAAAGTTTTCCATAATGACACGTAGTTCTGAGGAATATGTAACCCCACAAATAATTTCAAGAGACCAAGCCTCTCAGCCTGTCACATAAAGAGTCCATCCTCCATGCAGACGGAAAAGGGATTGCTCATCTAAAGAGACTCCTGCGACGGAGAGAGCATTTGGAGGAAGGTTTTCATTATTACGTCACTTCTCCCCCCAAAATAAACCACTTAGAAATTTTGAAAGGTATCCTCTGTGAAAGTGTTCAGAGCACTGTCCACAACAGCCAAACTATGGAGAGAGCCCAGATGTCCGTCACCAGATGAATGGAGAAAGAAGATGGGACGCACACATACACACACACTACGCAGCCATCAACAAGAATGAAATCTTGCCGTTTGCAATGACGTGGATGGAACCAGAGGGTATTATGCTAAGGGAAATCAGTCAATCATCAGAGAAAGACAATTGCTTTATACCAGGCCTGCATCTGTACCCTGCAAACTTTCTTACTGATGGGTATGTTGGGTCAAAATGCTTGGAGACTGTATCAGTTTCCTGTGGCTGCTGAAACAAAGTAACCCTGAGTGGCCTAACATGACACATGGTTAATGTTTTACTGGAAGTCACAAGTCCAGGATGGGGCCCACCAGGCTCAAATCAGGTGTCAGTAGGACTGAGACCCTTACAGAGGCTGTAAGGGTGAATCACTTCCTTGCCTTTCTGGCTGCTACAGGTCATGTGTGTCCCTGAGCTCCGGTGTCACACCTCCTCTTCCGACTTTCCCTTCTGCCTCCCCCTTTTTTTTTTAAGTTTTATTTATTTATTTTAGAGACAGAGAGTGCAAGTGGGGGAATGGCAGAGGGAGAGAATCTCAAGCAGACTCCCAGCTGAGCATAGAGCCCAGCACGGGTTTGCTCTCAAGACCCTGAGATCGTGACCGGAGCTGAAACCGGAGTCAGAGGCTTAACCAGCTGAGCCACCCGGGGGTACCTCCTGCCTCACTTTGACAAGGACCCTTGTGATGACGTGGGGCCCACCTAGATAGTCTCCCCATCTCCAGGTCCTCAATTCAACAACATCTGCAAAGCCCCATTTGCCGCACAAGCTCGCTTTCAAGGCTGTGCTTTGAGGGGAGCTGGACCCCATCTTTAGCTAATGCATATGGTATTTCTTTTGTCACATTTCTGCCCTTTTGGCTAAAAGTAATAAACCTCCTCCTGTTTGAGTTACAGGAAATTGAGATGCTCTTCTGCCGTCTACTGGGTCAGCTAGACCAAGGTTCAGATCTTGACTCAGGCACTTCTCCCTGTATGATCTGGACACATTTCCTGCCCCTTTGATCCAGAGTTACCCTTTCTTTAGAAAAGAGAAGCTAATCTAGATGTTGCAGGGTGGCAGGGAGGACGAAAGGCCACAATGTATATAAATCCCTTGCACAAGAGGTCTGCTAAGAAATGTCAGTTTCTCTCGAGAGCCCCGGTGGGGTCAGAATTTCTACCTGTGCAATTCTGCATCCATGGAGAAAACCTCACTGGGAAGGATGCAGAGACACGAGAGCAAGTCCAGTCCAAGAGAAAACATCACTTTGCACCAATTTCACGGCTTCATTTAGGGATTAACAGACAGACTGCTTCATTCACAGCTTCCCGAAAACAGTGCCGAGCATGACATTGATAAATCAACCAACTTAGAACCAAACGCATCCTTGACCTGGCAAGGGGCGCCGAAATAATTTCCTTGAAAACAACGATCTCCCTAATTGAGCCGCGGCGTGCTTTGACAATTTCCCAGATTCGCAGAACATAAACACAATCAGCCATATTTGTTCTGCAAAGTGCCTTGATTCTCGTTGGAGATCTCGAAGAGTGTGCTTGTTGGAGAAACCCATTCACAGGTGGACATCCTCCAAAGGAAACATCTTCATTTTCCTGCTCTGGAAAGTGGGGCTTGTCAAATCCCATTTTTCCTGCCAAAGGCTTTTTCTTCCATGCAGTAACATCTCCCTCTGCTGGAACTTGTAGATTTTGCTACTGGATTTACTAAGAAGTGTTTTAAAAGAAAGAAGCAAGTCCTAAATGGGGTCATCCCCCCCCCCCACCACCACCACCCCCTTCCTGATTCGTTTTTTTATTCCTTGCATAAATACCCAGTAGTGTGATTGCTGAATCAAATGGTACTTCCGTTCTTAATTTTTTGAGGAACCTCCACACTGTTTCCCAGAGTGGCTGCCCTGGTTTGCGTTCCCACCCACAGTGCACAGGGAATCCCTTTCCTCCAGGTCCTCGCCAGCAACTGCCGTCTCTTGTGTTTCTGAGCTCAGCTGCTCTGACAGGTGTGAGGTGATAGCTCATTGTGGTTTGGATTTGCATTTCCCTGATGATGAGTGGCTGGATTTTGTTTTTTATAGAACAACAACAACAAAAAAAAAGTGATGCATTTTTGCATTCAAGGCAGTGAGTGGTTCTTAAAGTTGTGTGGTATAAGAATTTTCCAGGGTGCTGGCTTAAAAAAAAAAAAGTGATCTTAGTACTCCACGACCATCTCCTAGAAATTAGAAAGAGGGAGCCTGCAGTGGGGGCTGGTTAGAGCCCTCGAAAACCCACACCCCACCCCTGCCTGTCCCAGTGAGGCTGATACACGGGGCCTTCCCAGGAGAATTAGGCTGAATTCTGAATGAAGGAGGGCAGGTGCTGGACAAATGCAGGGGTGGGCATCCAGTGTGTCCCTTTAGGATGATTCGGCAGGAAAAGGGAGATATTCGAGCTCGGGAAATCTGTCTTCCTGTATTTTCAGCTTTACTGAAGTATAATTGACATAGAAAGAACTTGGGCAGATACAGGAATTTGGAAATCCTCATCCATCCTGGAAGCATTGCCACGATCAAGTTGATAAATATAGCCAGCATCTCCAAACGGTTCTTTGCATCCCATTTGTTGGTTTTCTTTCCTTTTTTTTTTTTTTGTGATAACAATCCTTAACGTGAGCCCGACCTCTGGACAAATTCAGAGCACAATGCAGAATTGTTAACTACAGGCCCCGTGTTGTACAGCAGATCCCCAGAACTTACCGGCCTTGCATAACTGAAACTTTATATAGTGGAAAAGGAACTTCCCATGTCCCTTTCTTCTTCAGCCCTGACACCCGTCAGTCTGCGCTCTGCTCCTATGAGTTTCATTATTTTTTTTTTTTAAGATTTTATTTATTTGTTTGGCAGAGAGCAACACAGCGAGAGGGGGAACACAAGCCAGGGGAGCTGGAGAGGGAGGACACGCTTCCTGTGGAGCAGGGAGCTCGATGGGGGGCTTGATCTCAGGACTCTGGAATCATGACCTGAGCCACCCAGGCGCCCCGAGTTTAATTATTTTAGATACTGTATATAGTGGAGTCACGCAGTATTTGCCTTTCTGTGTTTGGCATATTTAACTTACAGCATAATGTGCTCCAGGCCTACCCTTGTGGTTGCAAATGGCAGGAGTTCCTTCCTTTTTTAAGGCTGAATAATATTCTGTTTTATGCATATGCCACATTTTATTCATTCATCTGTCTGTGGATACTTCCATACCAGACACTGGAGTGGTTCCTGGGCCCCGCAACCTCCACCACCAGCCTACGTTGCATTCTTGACTTTGGACCAAGAAAGAATTCGAGGATGAATCAGAGTAAAACAGAGCAGAGGGAACTTTATGGCGAAAGGGAGAGTACACACTGGAAGGGGGAGTGGGAGCCCAGTCTGGGATCTAAGTCCCACCGGGAGAGATGCGGGGTTCTGCTTTGCAGTCATAATAAAGCGGCAGAGTATTCGTGTCGGGTCTGGGAATGCGCGGGGACTTCCAGGAGCCGCGTGTACCATCGCGCATGCCCTATGCCAGCTACTCTGTGCTGGCGCCGTCTCAGCTTTCGCCTGCGGATGCTCCGTCTAGAGTCGAGATCCAGTAGGAGTCCTCCAGCCCCCAGGGAGGGGTCATCCTCAGACCTCTGCGGGCTAACTGGGACTTTGTGCTCATGCGCAACAGCGGGACGCGTGTGGACAAGAGAAACCGCGAAGCTGTGGCAGGGTTTGCCCAGTTGTGGCAACCGCTCTGTCAGGTGTCACACTGTCCCTGTATGTTGTTCCTCCTGCAGTTACGCAGCATTTCCCTATCATGTGCCTCGATTTGGCTTATTCCTACGCCTTGGCTATTATGAACAGCACTGCAGTGAGTATGGGAGCGCAGGTATCTCTTCGAGATCTCAGCTTAGTTTGGGGGTGGGGGGGACACCCAGAAGTGAGATCGCTGGACCATATGGGAATTCTACTTTTAATTTTTGGAAGAACCTCCGTACCGTTTCCCATAGTGTCTGCATTCCCACCAGAAGCTCAGAGGGGTTTCAGTTTCTCCCCATCCTCACCAACACTTTCTGTCTCTGCTTTTTTTTTTTTTTTAAGATTTTATTTATTTATTTGACAGAGAGAAGGAAGCAGGCTCCTTGCCAAGCAGAGAGCCCGATGCAAGACTCAATCCCAGGACCCTGAGATCATGATCTGAGCCAAAGGCAGAGGCTTAACCCACTGAGCCACCCAGACGCCCCAATCTCTCCGCTTTTTGGTAGCAGCGCTTCTCACAGGTGTGCAGTGCCCCCCCACTCCTGGTTTTGATTGGCATCTCCCTGTCACGACAGTGATGATGCTGAGCCCCTTCTCGTGTAGCCGCTGGCCATTGGTACGTCAGCTTTGGAGAACTGTCTATGCAAAACCTTGGACCATTTTTAATTCGGGCGATTTAGTTCTTTGCTCTTGAGTTGTAGGAGTTTCCCGTAGATTGGGGGAGTATCGCGCACCGACTGGGTATATGATTTGCAGATACTTTCTCCCGTCCCAGAAGCTGACTTTCCACTCTTCTGATTGTCTCCTGTGCTGGGCAGGAACGTTGTAGTCTGACGCAATCCTGTTTGTCTGTTTTTGCTTTTGGTGCCTGGGTGGCTAGTGTCACATCCGTGAAGGCGTCACCAAGATGGACATCAAGAAGCTTTCTGTCTGTGTCCGTGCTCTCTTCCGGGAACTTCAGCTCTTCCTCCCCAGTCTTTCATCCATTTTGAGCTGGTTTCCGCGGATGGGTATCTTGTTGAAGGCAGACAGAAAGGGAGAGAAGGGACAGGGGACCTGATGACAATATTATGAAAGCAGTAATTAGAATCCTCGTGTCCGTTTCCCGTGGCCACTGTGCCAGGTTATGGCAAGCGCAGTGGTTAGCGGTTTAAAACAGCAGAAATGGATTCTTTTACAGCTGGGGGCGGGGGATGGTGATGGGGAGTGATGGCGTCTCGGGGTCCACATCATAAAGGGTTCCTGGAAGGGTGTCGTCTCCCCGCCTTTCTCCAGACCCGGGTTGCAGTTATTTCGCGGAGGGACTCAGCAGGGTGTGGGCTTCAGAACGGCCTCAGGCGGCTTTTGGGCTTTTGGGCAATTGCACACACCAGCTCTGCCGCCTCCCCTTCTCCTTCTCACCCCACCCAAGGGAAGTTTCTCGGAAGGCAAGTGAGATTAACACGTGAATAACTTCAAAGCCCTGGTTTGGATTGGGCTACAGAGCACACAGCCTAAGGGTACTGTTGTAGGACTGTCGCATAAATACGCGTCTGTGTCATCCTCAGTTAGAAATGCCGACCTTGGGGTGCCTGGGCAGCTCAGTCAGTCCTCTGTCTTTGGTTCGGGTCCTGATCCTGGGATGGATCCCAGTTGTCAGCCTTCCTGCTCAGTGGGGAGCCTGCTTCTCCCCCTGCCTGCGGCTCCCCTTGCTTGTGCTCTCTCCTTCTCAAATCAATTTTTTAAAATCCTTAAAGAAAAAAAAGAAAGAGATGCAGAATTTTGCCAACACCCCCAAATGCTCCCTTCCCAGTGAATACGTGTCCCCCAGAGATGTAACCACTGTTCCGCCTTTTGTCACAGGCGATCAGTCCCTGCTCTTCTTGTGTGATAAATACATACAACTCTCAGAAATTTCCAATTTAAAAGATGCTTCAGTGATCCGCCAACAGCTATGTTTTGACTTTTCACAGTAAGTATCAAGTCACTTGGGACCTAACTCACAACGCCTGCAAACCCCAAATGCTGTGGCTTTGAACCGCGGCGGCAAACCTGTGCGCGGTGAACAAGGGCGCTGGCGGGCTTGGAGCAGGCGAGTGGAAAGCAGTACTTGACAGTTTGAAAACGGGCCCCCTGGCAGCCGTGCCCCCCACCATCCGTGACCCGAACTGATGCCCTCCTTTGGGGCAGCCCTGCCCTTTGGCAGCTGAAAGCATAGAGAGCGTCATCAAGAAAAGAGAATGCCCACTGTGGTGGGGTGGCTCCTTTTCCTTTTCGCTTCTGCCATTTGTCCCTCCATTTTGGAAAAACCCGCACCTGGGATTAAATTTCAGCTCAAAGAGCAGATCTGGGGGTGCCTGGGTGGCTCAGTTGGTGAAGCAGCTGCCTTGGGCTCGGGTCGTGATCCCGGGGTCCTGGGATCGAGCCCCACATCAGGCTCTCTGCTCAGTGAAGAGCCAGCTTCCCCCTCTCCCTCTGCCTGATGCTCTGCCTACTTGTGATCTCTCTCTCTCTCTCTGTCAAATAAAAAATAATAATAAAATAAAATCTTAAAAAAAAAAAAAAGCAGATCTGTTTCTCACGGCCCTGCGCCTGCCAGGAATTCCTGTTCAGCTGACTGCGGTCCCATCCCGTGATGACAGCACCTCGCCTCCGTCTCCATCCAATGCCGCAGAGACGACGGAGCAAAGAGTTTGTGTGCACATGACATCAGCCACTGTGGTTGCCTCCCAGGAAGAGAAGACATAGGGACAGGGTCAGTTTCACCAAAGAAACCCGACCTGAATGGGTAGGCGAGGAGCAGGCACAGGCAGAGGGACATTCTGGAGGTGTCCCAGGGCCCGTCCTACATCCACACTCATCACCTTCAGAAGGCAGCTGGACCTCCGCTCCCCTGGCCTTTGCTGATTGGATCAGAGCTACACATCTGCCTCTGAATTTGGAAATGGAGTTGAGATCAGGGAGCATCTGGGCTACCTTCTCATGGGGCATGTGAGCCAGGAGATGCTAGAGGGCTTCCCGAAACACCTGGTCTGGGCCCAGCTCTGCCCAGACCCTGGCAGCGCACTGAGAGCAAGACACGTGGGGTCCCTTTCAGGGAGTCTCCATCTTCGTGGGGAGGAGAGACAAAAATCAACCAAAAATAATAAGTACCTATTTATGAGGGGTGCTTTGATGGAAACAAAGGCTGGGACAAAGAAAGGGAGGGAGGCAAGAGGAGGGAAGTGGGAAGGCGAGGGAGGTAGCATTGCTGGGGATCTGCCTCTCCGGGAGCCAGACAGCTGAGGAATGAGGAGAAGCCTGTGCAAATGCCCAGGGGTCAGAAAGTGGAAAGAGCCTGGCACAGGAGAGGGGCTAAGAGATGCCAACTGTGGCTGGGGCCTCGGAGCAAGTGGGGAGCAGCAGGGGATGAAATGATGGAACCAGATGGGTCAGAACTCAAAGGCTTGTGGAGGACATGGTTGGAGTGCAAATTCTGCTTTGAATACAGGAGCAAACTACCACCTACCACGAAGCTAGGGAAGAATTATATGACCCGTGAAGACTTGGATAATTGAGTTCAAGGTGCCTTGGGGGGTTCCTTTCCTGTCATTCCACCATCATCCATGACTCCTGAGGTTTTCTACTTCTTCCGTCAGTTATTTTAAGATTCTGATGCATGGTATGAATACAGAGAACTTCCGTGATGAATTACCGAGATCAGTAAGTGAACACAGCCCTGTAACCAGCATCCAGATGAAGAAATAGAACAGTACTCCCCTGCCCCGCAGCCCCCTCGTATCTCAGCCCCTGCCCCCGAGGAACCACCTCCCTGGCTTCTAAAGCAGAGCTTGGTGTTGAGAGTCGTGAGCTTCATATGATGGGATTGCACAGCCTGTACTCGTTCGCAACGGTTCCTTTCACTTTGTACTGTGTTGGGAGAGTCGCCCATGCTGCGGATGGGGTCGGGGTGGCTCATTCTCATTACTGGAGAGAGTATTTTGTGGTGTGACAGTCTATACCTTACTTACGCACCCCACTGTTGCTGGTATGGACAGACTCTAAGGTGGTCCCATGATGCTCACCCCCGGATGTTCATGCCTTGGCGTGCTCCCATCCCCTCGGGAGTGGGCAGGGTGTGTGATGTGATTGTAGCCCGCAGAATACAACGAGGGTAATGGGATTCACTGCCATGGTTATAGAGTGCTATGACCTCAATTTGGCAAAGAGACTCCCCCCTTTCCGGCTTTCATGAAGCAGTGGCATTTTGGGGAGGCCCCTGTGGCAAGCCTAGGTAGGACCTGTGGCCTAGGGCAGCCTCCGGGGACAAGGGTTGGCCTCCAGCTGACAGCCAGCCAGAGACTCGGGCCCTGAATTTGACAGTCAAAGATGTAAATTCCGACCCCACAGGACCTTGGACGTGAGCCCTTCCCACCTGAGCTTTGAAATGAGAGCTCCGCCTAGCAGACCCCTGGACTGGAGCTTTGCAGGATCCAGAAGCAAGGTCCGTCCCCAAATCCCTGGCTCCCAGAAGCTGCGAGCTACAAGAGGTATGTCAGCTTAAGTCACTCGTTTTGTAGCAATTTGTTACGCAGCAGTAGAAAAACCAATATTTGGGGCGTTTGGGTAGCACCCAGGTCTTAAAGCTTGGGCTGCTGCGAACATGCTCCTGTGTCTTTCGGTGAATGTATGTGAGCCCTTCTGCGTGCTGTTGACCTGGGAGGGAACGGCTGGGTCAGGTGGGACATTCTGCCCACAGCTTTGCCGACCAAGGTGTGTGCACGTCGGTAAAGAGGGGACTCAACCCTGGTAATGACGGCTGACAGTCTCCCCGTTTTCAGCTGCCATATCTGCTTTCTATGCTATAGGATAAGTGATCTGACAACAAGAAATGCCTCTTCCTAGTAATTTTCGATGAGCAAATCTTCCGAGTGTAAAGTACTTTAATGCAAGAAGACTCACTTGTGTATCTCATTATATCATTGTGCCACCTGATATCTCATATCTCATCGAACAACCCAGTCAGGGAGGCGCGAGTATTATTGTACATATACAGATGAGGACCCCGAGCCCAATGCAGACAAAAGGGCGTCCCTGAGACCAGCGGCCCTGGCCTGGGGTCTTCTCACTCCATAGCATGAACTTGGCACTGCCCTGTGCCTCTTTTTCCCTTTTCTCTTCCTTTCTTTTGCTTTTCGTCCCTTCCTTTTTAAAGAGATCATGGGGGCGCCTGGGTGGCTCAGTTGCTTAGTGGTCTGCCTTCGGCTCAGGT
>ML104760.1:0-31898 GCA_003697995.1 Taxidea taxus jeffersonii
GTGCAGAGAGCTGTAGAGAAGCAAAGAAGAATCTGACCATTGCTGACCCCCAAGATAGCTCAGTTGGGATCAGTTAGGGGCAAGGGAGTATACACCAAATTACTCTGCTATGCAACTTTACAGTTGCCTAGTGCTGTGGAAGCAATCCTTTCTGGAAGGATCGGGGACAGCTTTAGAAGATCAGGCCTTTGAGAGTTTTGAAGAATAAGGGTTGGGTTTTGACAGACAGAGATTGAGGCGTGACAGAGAGGAAAGGGAAAAGGGGAGGGGTTTTCTAAAGAAGAGGGAAGTTTAAGCATAGGCCAAGGCTGGCTATAAAATTTGTGGGGTCCATTGCAAATGAAAACACGGGTCCTTTTTTTGAGAAAAAAGAAAAAAAATGACACTGAAGATATCAAAATACAAAACTTCTTCCTTTCTTCCACAGTTTCTCAACTTGCAATGGTGGCTTTTTGGTGCCTATTTAATGTTTTTCTAAGTAAAAACAAAAACAAAAATATTATAATTTTAATGTATTAGCATGGATTTTATGGTTCCTCTTTGTATTGTGCAATGCTGATTTAAACGTCAGTGTAAAAGCATTTTACTCCTCTGCAGAAGCATCAAAATTACGGAACGTTTATTTCATGGTTGGCACGTATCTGTGTATCTCCTCACCAGAACACTGGAAACATGGCACTAAACTGGCTCAGCTGCTTTTATCTCACTTCTTGGTAAGCACACAGCCCACCCTCGACTCTACATGTTCATCTTGCTGAGAGGCTGGAAGGACCAGGAATCATGGGCTCTTTCCTTCCGTGTCCTCATTCCCAGCATTAGCAGTGGGCTACAACAGGGAGGTAACACGAACAGTGGGGGATACAATAGGGCTCCTGGATCATTTCTGTTTCTTAGAACATTATCATCTTCTTTCCATGTTGGAAGCCAACTTCTGATGCAAACAAAAGGCCTGGCTGTGGGGCTGCCAGCGTACCCCTGAGCTCAGTCACAGAGGTCACACACTTACCCCTACATTGGCTTTGGGTCTTTGTGAAATTCCACTCCCCCTGCATTGCAGGGCCATCAGAATTTTATGCTCAAGGGTGCATGCATCATGAACCTACATGCAGATGGCTGGGGAAGCAGCGGTGGAGACGCCCGTGTTTTGCTGTAGCTCCTCTGCTTGGGTGGGTGCTCCACTGACCCACTGGGCTACACGTAATAAGCACAACTTGGAGATAAAGTACTTAAGAATTTAAACATGGTAACAGTAGAGTATTAAAGCAAGCTCAAGTTCCTCTGAGCACAGGGTCCTGTGTGACTGCACAGGTGACTCAACCAGGAAGCTGGCCCGGGCAAAGACATAGAAATAGAAAGGTAGGTTTCTGGTTTGGGAAGGCGTTGAATCATGTTTATCTGGACTACAAGGCATAAGACACAAAAAACTAGAAAAAGAAGGTGGACCAGATCCTAGAGAGCCTTGAATACTATAGCACCAAGTTTGGGCTTTATTTGAATACAGTGGTAAGGGTAGAGGTTTTGAGTAGGAGACTGGCATTGTCTGAAGAGGGCTTTAGGAGGAGGACAGCTTACAAAGTGGATCAGAGAAGGTAACAGTGATAAAGGGGAAGGGACCCGCCATGAAGTCATTACAGCAGTGAAAATGAGGTCCAGAGTCAAGACTGTAGCCGGGCCTAGGGAGAGGGGCTCCAGACACAAAGACACACTTTGAAATTCAATTTAGATTTAAAGCAGTCCTTTCGGCACTGCTTGTCTGGTTTTGTTTTCAAACTTAAAAGTTTATTTAAAAAATAAAACTTTCTTTTCCCCTTGGAATTCTGAAGTTTCACATGTCTGCGAAAAAATTACTTGGGTTTTAGAAATTTACTTTGGAAGCTTAAGGCTGTCAATCAACTTATAAACTATGCCCCAAGTACTTGCAACTCTCAACTCTGCCCTCCCCAAAAGCAGTACTAGTCATATCCCAATGCCTGGTGATGTGTCAGAAAACCATACTTCATGCAAGTAAGGTTTAAATGTTTTCCATCCTAAATCAATTCCTTTTGTCTATTTCAGACCATACGAAATTGATGTAGTAAGAGTAAAAGAAAACTCTAACTGAAAACATCCTTTTGGGGAATTAGCGGGTTAAGCTCTACCTTCAACTAGTCTTATCAAACCTTTGGAGGTGAGCCTGTGAAAAGGCAACCTACAGGGACAGGCAACCCGCAGGGACAAAGTTATGTCCTGGCAAGCTGTGTGTCAAGTAGTTAGATGAAATTTAGCCTGGCTCTGATCGAACTCCCAGTCCTAGATTGGGTCAAGCCACATCTGTGTTTGTTTAATGCGTCAAAAAGGCATGTACAAAGGAAGAGGTAGGCAGGGTTTTCTAGTTCACACCTTGTTAGGAATAGTCCTTGACAATAAGTGGGTATAAACACAGTTGGTATAGAGTCATCAAATGCTTTGTTTGGTTCTTCCCTATAAAGTTAAAATGTTTGCTAAGGCCCAAGTGCCAAATACTCTTCAAAATAGAAAGGATTTATTATTTTGACAGAAGCAACATTTCGCTGTGGTTTTGAAAAGGGGAAGTTTTTAAATACTCCATCTGCCATTTCAAACAAGGGCAATAAGCTGTGTGCAGTGGTTTGTTGTTGTTGTTGTTGTTGTTTTGTTTTGTTTTGAAGATTTTGCTTATTTATTAGAGAAAGAGCAAGAGAGAAACAGAGAACGAGCAGTGGGGAGGGGCAGAGGGAGCCAGAGAGAGAAGCAGACTCCTTGCTGAGCAGGAAGCCCGACGCAGGGCTCGATCCCCAGCCCCGGAGATGGTGACCCAAGTCAAAGGCAGACAACTGCACCACCCAGGAGACACTCATGCAGGGTTTTAAAACAACATGAATTCTGACTCTACAGATACTGTAAATGTCTTGCTCACCTTTGTGGCTCTGCAGCTCTTGGTTACACTGTGCCATTTCTTGTCGCTTGTGTTCAAGGACAAGCCAGGTGATTAAGATTCTCCACCCACCACAGCTCGGCTGCAAGCGGCTGCAGACCACCAGCCCTTCCTACGGAAGTGAACTTCTTTTCTGTTGTCAGATTGCTTAGTGCTCTAGCAGACAGACATTGGAAGCTTTGCTAGGACACGTCAGTGCCTAGGAAAGAGGAGTATCCAGAAGGAGATGACATAGCAACTTCGGGGCAGTTCTCACGCCGGCAGTGAGAGACAGTACATTTATCTTGGTGAAACAGTAATTCTCAAAAAGAGCCAATTTTGTCATTGGGGGTGGGGGTTAATTGACAGCACCTGGAGGTATTCTGGATGGTCAAGCGTTGGAGAGGGGGTGTCACTGGCTTCTTGTGAGCAGAAGCTGGGAATTCTGCTGAACATCCCACAATGCCTAAGACAGCCCAGTGTCCAGTCCAAAATGTTAATAGCACACTGTTGAGAAACCCTAGTATAAATAACTACTGATTCAAGGGATATCTTGACCACTGCATCAAACCCTAAAGGATACCTTATGTGAAGAAGCTGATGGTCCAGCTGGGAAGAAGGGACCTGGCATCCAGAGGATTGATGAATCTTCTGGGAACTCCCCCCCAGCCCGCCTCCCCTGGGCAGGAGAATGCATCTTGAACTGACAACATGTGTGCCTAGAGCATGTGTTATTTCCGCCTGTCTGAAACCCATTCCTTTCTCCACCTGGGGAGAGCACCTTGATTTCCTTTGAGTCACCCTTCCCTTAGCCATACAGTGAACATGGCCCCGAGGTCAGGCCTCTTGGGGTCCATCTCCCAGAAGGAATGACATGAGGATGGCAAATGGAGCTGTACTGAGATTCCCAGAGCAGCTCCTTTATCTCCCCCCCTCACCCCTTTCCAAAGTCGGGTACCTTAATTTTATTTTTCCTGTGTCTTTCCAATACATCCCTGGCATTGTGTGCATGCTTGTTTGTTTCAGCTCCCAAGAGTAGGCTGTAAACCAGGAGCCCAAGTGCCTCCAGCTCCCTGTTCTGAGCACCCCAGGGTGTCATGCATTTGAATGACAGCAGATCTATGAGCCACTCCATTGCAGGTGCCTGGGTTGAGGAGCTTGAGAGAGATGGATGGCACGCCTTCAGCCCAGAGCCTACCCCTGCTGCTGAGCGCTCTAGGTCGCCAGGAAGAGTGGTAGAGTGGTCGGCGCTTCATGCTAGCTCCATGCTGACTCCGGCGGCAGGAGCAAGGAGACCCTCTAAAAAACGCTGGCCGGGTGATGGACACTGGGGAGGATATGTGCTGTGGGGAGTGCTATGAATTATGTAAGACTGATGACTCACAGACCTGTACCCCTGAAGCAAACAATACATTAGATATAAATAAATAAATAAATAAACCAATCAATCAATAAATCAATCACTAAATCATTAAATAAATCTTTTTAAAAATAGAAAATAAATGAAAAACACTGACTGATGAGATCCTCAGCTCAGAAGAGCAAACCTGGAAAATCTTGAAAGGAACTGAGAAGTATAGCCTGACATACCTCAGATCTTTCTATTCATTTACTGAGCAATTCTGTTAAGTAATTATGTGGGCGATGTGACAGGTGTGAGGATAATGCCGTGAGATGTATGTCTGGGTACTTAGGGATAATTCCTAGATAGTCCCTCAAAAGTGAACGGAAATATCCTAAAGTATTCTTTTTTTTTTTTAGATTTTTTAAATTTTTTAAATTTTTTTGTTAGAGGGAGAGAGAGAGTGAGCACAGGCAGACAGAGTGGCAGGCAGAAGCAGAGGGAGGAGCCGAGCAAGGAGCCTGATGTGGGACTCGATCCCAGAACGCTGGGATCATGACCTGAGCCGAAGGCAGCTGCTCAACCAACTGAGCCACCCACGCGTCCCTCTTTTTTTTTTATTTTTAAGATTTTATTTATTTATTTGACACAGAGAGAGAGAGATGCAAGTAGGCAGAGAGGCAGGCAGGGGGCTGGCGGTGGGGGGCGGGGAAGCAGGCTCCCCGCTGAGCTGAGAGCCCAATGTAGGGCTCGATCCAGGACCCTGAGATCATGACCTGAGCCGAAGGCAGAGGCTTTAACCCACTGAGCCATCTAGGCGCCCCTATCCTAAAGTATTCTTCAACAATTTTGTACTCCATTCTATTTTTCTTTTTATTCTTAACTACAAAAAGAGAACTTCTTAGTGTACTAAATGTAGACCTCCCTCGCTCCTTCCTCCCCTCTCTTCTTCACTCCCTGAAAGAGCAACCACAGGGAAGAGGTTGGTGTCTCATACACTGTGTTTCATTCCAGATATCTTTTCCTGCCTCCCCAAGCACACGGCTTGTTGTTTCCCTTGTGAATCATAAAATTAGGACCACACTCTCTGTGTTCTCCAGCACTTCATTTTTTTTTCCCCAATGTATCTCGGACCTCCTTCTGTGTCAATACATAGACATCTTATTTCATTACTTCTTTTATTTGTACTTTCTACATTACATCAGCACATGACTGGTTAATTTCTGAATCACTCATAGGAGCTGATTAAAAAATAATGGTGATTCCGGGACCACCTCTGGCCTGGGCTAAGTGCGGATCTCCTGGCCTGCTGCCCACGATATATTATTGTCGCTGTTACGAAAGAGCAGAAATATGCCTCGAGTATTTCCTCCAACCATCAAACCTTCAGGGCGAGGGGAAGGACCTGAATGAACCACTCAGCAGAGAAATGGAGAAGGTCCTGGAAACACATTCCTCGACCAAATAAGATCCAATGAAATAGAGCAGCCAATTTCTCCCACACGTCCCCTCCCCCAACTGCAATCAGCAATAATTTTGGAGAAATAAAGCAAATGGATCGCCGCATTCCTACACGTCTATTGTACTTGACTATTCTTTGCAGGAGCTACTCAGGACCAAATGTTTGGAAAGGAAGTTGGCTGGCCACGGTGTCTTTTTTTTTTTTTTTTTTTTTCTTTCAACTTATTCTGCTGCAGCTGCAAAATAGGAAAAGAAGAAGAGAAGAAGAAAAATCCAACCTTCCTCAACCAAAGACCTTTCTGGGAAAATCCTTCCAACTCCTTTTTTTTTTTTTTTTTGGAAAAAACTTGCATATTATACATTTGTGCTTACATATGCTGAATCTCTTGATAATCCACTGAGACCTTTTAATTTTTTTTTTTTTTAAGGTTAAGACTTTAGAGATGTATTTTCTTGCAAATGAGTGGGTCCTCTGGGTCAGGATTAACTGTTGAATTCTTTGGCTTCTATGTAGCCCTAAATGAGCTCTAGAGACAGCTTATTTTCTTAGGGGTTATTCCCATGTGGGTTAAGAGGCAACATGAATATTGATAATGCCTAAATTTCCACAGTCTACCTCGGTGGGCCTTGTGTGTAGCATAGTAAACTTCAGTCTTCCCCTCAATCTGTATCATTGCTGGCCTCTGTTTTAGCAACTAGTAGCAAGAGTCATATTACAGAGCGATTTATTCTGGTATCTTCTTAACACGGCACTGCAAACCCTTGGGTCCTTCGCCATCTGCCCCCCCCCAGCCTCACCTGGGAGAACACCAGACCCATCCGAAACCATTTCGGTTGTCACAGCACTGGGTCTGCAATGCCCTTACCTTCTCTCCTCCACCCCTGCCACGTGCCAAAGTTCTCCCCACCCTCCCAGGCCCAGAAGGAAGGCCACCTTCTTTCAGACATTTTTCTTACCCCTTCTCCCTCTCGCCCTCTATAGGCAGAATTACAGCCTCCCCACTACATAGCATTTTGTGTATGCTCTTACAGTTCTACTAGGACTGCAATAAAGCCAGCCCTCTTCAAGTACTCACTAGGGGCCAGAAACCAAGGCGGAGGGCTTACAGGGGGCCATTTAAAGCCCCTTTGGTTTTGCCCCATTCCCAAAGGAGGGAATTAATGTTCCGAGACATCAAGTTGCCCAAATGCACACACCTAGCAAGCAGCAGAGCCAAACCCCAGACAACCTGAGCTCAGAGCCTGCCATCCATCACGCTCCCCCTCCCCCGGCCTCTGAAGCACGCTTGCGCCAGTCCCTTTCTCTCTGTTGGGGGGAGAGACTTCAGGGAAAGTGCTCTGTCTCATCCTCTTGTTCACCTTCATCTTTCCAGGTGTAGCAAGCACTCAGCACCATAGCCCTCTTCTTTTCAAGTGGGGCTTCATCCAGGTGCTGGACGCTGATGAGCAACCGCGGCTAGGCTGCTTGCTGACGGGGGCGTTGAGCCCTCTGACAGGGACTGCAGTCCTAAGCCAGTCATGCAGAGGATTGAGCCTGTGGGGCACGGCGGAGTGGAGGAGGGCTGGCTGCACTGGGGGCCAACCAGGTAGGGAGACAGAGTGTGAGGACATACCCATCAACAGGGGGCGCAAGGTATGTAAAGGCCATTCCAACCGGTTTTTTTTGTTTTTTAACAATTTATTTATCTGAGGGGCGCCCGGGTGGCTCAGTGGGTTAAAGCCTCTGCCTTCAGCTCAGGTCATGATCCCAGGATCCTGGGAATCGAGCCCCGAATCGGGCTCTCTGCTCAGCGGGGAGCCCGCTTCCCCCTCTCTGCCTGCCTCTCTGCCTGCTTGCGATTTCTGTCTGTCAAATAAATAAAATCTTAAAAAAAAAAAAGAATTTATCTGAGAGAGAGGGAGAGTATACACAAACAAGGGAGGGGCAGAGGGAGAAGGAGAAGCAGACTCCTGCTAAGCAGGGAGCCTGACCTGGGGCTTGATCCCAAGACCCTGGGATCCTGACCTAAGCTGAAGGCAGATGCTCAACCGACTGAGCCACCCAGGTACCCAGGCTTCCAACCTCTGAGCTGAGCATCTACCAGAAGGCAAGCTCTTGACTTTTGCTTTATGTTCCGTACCATTCAGTCTCCTATTCCCATTTTCAGATGCAAAACAGAGACTCAGAGGGGGCTAAGTAACTCGTTCAAAGTCACATGGCCAGTAAGTGGCCAAGATTGCTATCCAGGCATGGGCCAAAGGGCCCCCGGGAGACAGTATGTCTGTCTTAGTCTCAGGTCACACACCACTGTGCTGTCACCTCCCGGGGCCGTAAGTACAACGTGCCTTGTGGAAAAGGAACACATCAGCTTCACCCAGTACAGAAATATTTAATGCACTGTTAATAGGCAGGGAGGGAAAGTGTTTCTCTGGCATGGTGGGGAAATGGCGGAGGCGGTGCCACTGAACTTTGGGCACATTTCACCTGCATGGGAGCAAAACGGGCTACAAAGTGTAGCCAGCAGCCTCCACTAAACCTGGGAGTCTCGTGGGATGCCGCATTTCTCCTCTGTAAAAGGTGTCCAGGGTGGGGGGTAGACTACAGAGCACAAACATTCTTTGAAATACAGCCAATCCTCACGGCCCTTTGATAGGGCCAGAAGAGTGGAGATGTCATCCCTCAGCCTCACCTTCCACTGCTTCGAAGTTTTCGCCTACCCCTCCCTCACATTTGCAGGGCTCACCTACCATGTGTCTAAATATTTAAAAGTTAGAAATCACCCAACCACCTGTTAAATCAAATATGTTATATCCTTCTACCTCGACAAAGCGAATGACGTGGAAGGCTGGGCTGGAATTTACAGCTCTCAGGCTGTTGGAGGTTATCGGTGGGAGCACAGTGGTACCGGGAGAGGTGACCCCAGGACAAAGGCCCACCCACTTTCATTTTCTATCCTGCCCCGCAGAAGGCCTCAAATGTACACGCGTGGCTATCCCAGCTCACACATTCAAATTCTGCCCATACCCCAAGCATAGAGCTGCCTGGTGGCCACTCAGAGCTTAGGATCTTATCATTGAGCAGGGAATTCTGGGGTGCCAGGTACCTGGAAGGAGGCTTAGGTGGGGGTTGCGGCTCCTCGCCCTGTATGCAGGGGTGAGCCTGGAGGGCAGACAGAGCCAGCCTCCCTTAAGTAATGGGCCTGGGCAAGGTCTTTCTTGCCAGTGTCTACTCTAAAGCAATGAATGCTCTTGATAGAGAAGTTGCATTTGTGAATAAAAACCGCAAGGCAGAGACCTGGCCCACGTTGATTATCACTGAAGCCCTTGCACCCAGAACAGTGCCTTGCACAAAGTAGGTGCTCAATAAATGGTGATTGAAGTCACTAAACCCTTTGAAACCTTCTGAAGTAAAGTAGGATTTCAGTAGCTACTGATTCCCACTCTCTGGGTCAGGGGGTCAATCCTTCTTTCTTCTCACAGTTGAGCAACTCAAAATACCAAAAATAAATAATTTTATATTAAAATGACTGCATCTTATTGAAAACCTGTATTGGAAACAAGTTGCCTTCATTAGGAAAGGTAGTTTTATACCTCCCTTCAGCAGAGAGAACTTAGATTTGAGCACCAATGCCTCCTCTGCTTAATCCTCCCCCAGCTGGAAGGGGGGAGAGGAGTCACACCTGGACGTCTTCAGGCCTACACAGCTCTCGTCGCCACATTATTTCCTTTTACTACTCTGTCCTGCGTTTCACTCGGGGTGGTTATTTGTGTGCTGATTTTGAGGACCGCAGTTGCCCAATTCTGCACGGGGACAAATAAACTAGAGCCCATATTGGTTTTCTTCTGCAGTTTATTACAGCATTCTCCCTCAAGTCATGTACGGGGGCTATGTTGGTCTGATCGAAGTCATCATGATCCATATTGCGTGCCTACAATTGCATTTCCTTAGATAATTAATTACAAGTTTGATTAGCCTTCAGCAAGGTTCACAGCTGCAACTATGCTTCAACTTCATGGTGGGGAGTGCCATACCAATGAGTTTAGCTGTCCACAGTTTCTATTCGGTTTTCAGGCCAAGCATCTCTGGTCTTTCCCATTTCCTAGCCTTTCTTTGCCAAGATACATATAAAATAATAGAAGTTTTGGCAAATGAGAGCATGGTCATGCCAACCACAAGCTATGAGAGATAGGGAAGGATGGATGGGTCAAATATGGTTAAGTGGTGAACAACAGGGAGTCCCTTTCTTGGTGTCAGTTCTAAATGTTCAAGAAACTTGGACCTTGGAGCACTCAACTCTTTTTCCACTGTTTGTCTGAAGGATATCATGGTCAGGGAGGAAGGCTTTGAAATGTTAAATAAGATGCTTGTGGTTTAAAAAAGTTTTCTCCTTTGCTGGTTGGTCTTTCCATTGCTGTCTTCACTGCCCCCTCCTTCTTCCTACCCAAGAGGTTCTGCCAAACCCCAGCCTGCCCCCATTGACTGCTGTCCTCCGACCAAACAGAAATGGCCATGCCATTTCCTAACCCCCAATGGGTCCCCAGGCTTTCAGAGTCCTCTGTCCAAAAGCCTCAGGACAACTTCCCTCAGGTTAGACAATTGGCCACAATTAATTCTTTGCCCTGAGATAATCAACTGAGATCCAAGATAAGGAACATGTTTCATGCTTCTCCTACTTGGCCAAGTACAGGTTCCTGCCTTCAGGGCCACCCTCCAAGGTTGAGGTGGCCTTGGTATTTCTTCTTCAATGAGGGAGAGAAATTTTATTGATGTATATCAATCCATCCCAGTTCGTTTGTTTGTTTTTCCAAAACTTCATTATTATTTCTACCCTGGCATCTGCCACAGCTTCTCATTTTGGTGCAGGCATGGGGTTCATATGTGATGTAGGCTTTTAGAGGATTTTACCTTGAAACATGTTCTAGATATCTGTAATGTGCTTCAAGGAACAGATATTGTATATTGTGCAAGTTTTCTTGTGATTTATTAACAGAACTGTATGCTTGGTTATAGCCGTCTCTGAGAGCTTAGCAAGGTGCCTACCACACAGGTCTTCAGTAATTGTTTGCAGAAAGAGTCAACTATGAAGTTCAACAGTCAAAGGAATAGCTGGCACAAGTGAGAATCTATTTCCTCACTAACATTCTAGGATAGTAATGAAGAAGAAGGAGACATAAGGGCAAAGTTCTTTGAATGACATAAATGCTTTGAATGGGATAGAAAGCAAAGAAAAAACAGAGGTATAGGTAGGTAGGGAGAGCTCACATAGAAACTTGTACTCAGACTTTAAATTCAAGAAGATAGGCTGAGTTCAAAGTCTCTTCTCTTCCAAAATCCCTTTGAAATCACAGAAAAAAGTAGAGTATAAGTAGTGCTGAAAGACAGAAATGAGTGCTACCAGAAACCGAATTTCTACATGATAGTGAAAATGGAATAATGTCAATGGCTGGGAAAAACCCAGTGTCCTTTAACAGTTAGTGGAGAAAGTTCCTGTGCAAGTAAGGGTGTATTTTCCCAAGCCTGGCCAAACCCCAAGCACAGAGTGAATGGTTACTCAGATCAGCACGGGGACAGAGGGAGCTGCCAGTAACAGGTTTCTCACACTCTGCCTTCACTCTGACACCCCCCATAACCTTATGTTCCCAGTGCTTGGCTGGGCTAACTGGAGAAAACATTTCTCTAAACAAGAACATGTATGTGTGTCCTCCATGTAGAGAGAAGGTGTGGTTTCTGGTGCGTTCACTGAAGCTGAGAATAAAGCCAAACAGAAAATCTGAGCCCAGGGTGACTCAAAGAGTGTGTCTGTGTATTGTGTGTGGGGGTGGTGGTGCACAGAATGGGCATTCACTAGGGGAAAAGACACTTAGGGGATGTTTGTAAGGGATTTGGGGAAAATGCTGTTGTTCAATCTGCAATGTAATTCCCCTCTGTGTTTCCCCACAAAACTGGGATTTAGGTGTTTCCAGAGGAGGAGCATGATGATATTAGCCTCAAGTAACACTAAGACAAGAGCAGGATGGATCAAGGAGAACAGAACTTAAAAATAAGAGAACTATAACAATTGTCTTCAGGATATATGAGAAGGTATGGTAGCCATGAAACAGAGATGAACCATAAAATTACTCAGAAATTTAAAAATATTGGAGCACCTGGGTGGCTCTGTTGGTTAAACAACTGCCTTCGGCTCTGGTCAGGATCCCGGAGTCCTGGGATCGAGTCTCGAGTCCAGCTCCCGCCTCAGCAGGGAGTCTGCTTCTCCCTCTGACCCTTCCCCTTCTCGTGCTCTCGTCCCTCTCTCTCTCTCAAATAAATAAATAAAATCTTTAAAAAATAATTTAAAAAATTAAAGGAAATAGTGAATTCAAACTGGGTGTCTGAATAAGCCAGAAGATACATGCTTCTGGAAAATGCTGAAAAGCATGGGGTGCTTGGGTGGCTCAGTGGGTAAAAGCCTCTGCCTTCAACTCAGGTCATGATCCCAGGGTCCTGGGATCGAGCCCCACATTGGGCTCTCTGCTCTGCAGGGAGCCTGACTCTCTGCCTACTTGTGATCTCTGTCTGTCAAATAAATAAATAAAATCTTTAAAAAATTTTTTTAAAAAAAATGCTGAAGAGCAGCAACAGCAACAAAGACATATCCCTGCATTCGTGTGGATGCGAAGGAAGTCATTTTAAAAGATGTGACAATTATGTGTAATTTTTATTCAAACATTTGAAGTCTGGATAAAATAAATGATTTTCTATGAGACAAGATTACCAAAACTGGTTTGGGAAGATACTGAAATAGGCTTAAATCCATTCTCCTTGGTGTTCACAGGCTTAGCCTGAAAAGCAATTTCTGCAAAGTCTTTAAAGAATATTTCACTGCCAATCATTTAACTGTTGCATGACATTAAAACACACACACACACACGCACACACACACACACACACGCACACACACTGCTTCCAGCTCACCTCATACCCCTATCCTAGTATCAAAATAAATACCAAACAAAATAGATCACAGAAACCACATCACATATGAACTGTTCTCAAAAATTCTAAGTAATTCTTAAGTAAATTCAACCAAATAAAGTATTAAAAGAATAATACATTATAACCAAGAGGATTTTTTTTAAAGATTTTATTATTTGAGATAGAGCATTAGCAGGAGAAGGGACAGAGGGAGAAGCAGAGCAGAGAGCCCGATGAGGGGCTCAATCCCAGAACCCTGGGATCAGGACCGAGTCAAAGGCAGATGCTTAACCCACTGAGCCACCCAGGCTCCTCTATAGCCAAGATTTTATCACTGAAATGTAGCAATGATCCAACATTAGCAAGTGTCCATTACATTATTGGTTTAAAGTAGCAACAACCAATGCTTTCAAGAGATGCTGACAAGGCTTTTGATAAAATTCAAGAACCATTACCAATTAAGAAAATAAATTAGGCAAGGAAACTTGGACCTAGTCCAACCTTTTTGTTGTAGGAGAGGAGGGAGGTATGATCTTTCCTATAACTAGCTACTTGGAAATAATAAAAAGGGTAGATTTTTTCCCTTGCTTAAATTTTGCAAGAGTACTTGCTTAGGAAATATTATTTCTAAGGAAAAAATGAAGACAAGTTTTCATGTGACTGAACTCGAGTAATATTCTGGCCCAATTAAGAACCTGTTCGCAGCCATCGTGGCCTTCAGAAGTGTTACGTTCATTGAAAAGTCATAGATTTTTAAACAGTTTTCATCAAATGGGAATTTCTAGTTATACTTCAAAAGTACCCATTTCTGGCATCCCAGTCAAAATAACAGAAGAAGCATTCAGTGGTTCAAGATCTACACATGATTGAAGAGTACATTTCAAGGTCATCTCACGTGCAGGAATTATTTCAGAGTCCGGCCAGTCATTCCATTTTTAATTTAGGGAGAGGCAATTCTGTGTAATTGATAGTTCTGCTTCTGCCTCTTACTTCTGGGAGTACTTGTGAATCTCTTTAATATTACAAGATTTGGAGAGATGGCTTAAGTATTAATGCAATATCTCTCTGGTATACTACAGTTGCTATATTCTATTCTATAAACCCAGGGATGGGACCTCAACTACGTAACAATCACCATAGCAAAGGCACAGAACAGCCACAACAGATGCCTACTCTATCAGAATGGGTCCTCCATAATCTGTACCAGTACAAACCAGCTGAGGGCTATACCTGCTGACATAAAGCCTAGACTGGTCCCCACAAGCCATGGCTTCATGTTGTCTGTGGAACAACTGAGCACTTGATTTGTGCTACAGTGTCTTAGAAGATTTGATAAAAGGCTTCACACTCCAAACTCCATTCCTCATTGCCCTATCTGGTTTACTGGATCTAGCAGCTATACCTATCCACCATGTTTAACGCATACCCTCACCTCTTCTTCTTCTGACTTCACTGTTCATATCAACATGGAGAACAGTTGTTCTCAGTCATTCAAGCTTGGAAATTATGGGCCAGCATCTACTGGGGACAAATTGGAGATGGTCAGTATCAGGGCAGCAGACCTGAGTGGTCTCCAGGAAACTGGAGAGCCAGACGGATGGGATATCTGTAGCAATTCAGCCCAACAATAGGCAGCAGGGCAAAGGACAAGGCAGAACATGGTGTCAAGCAGCAAGGAGCCAACTGTCAACAAGCAAGGCATGAAGAGGAAAAGCTACAAAACATCTGGTCCCAGAAGTCCTGGGTAGGGATTTGAGGTGGGGAATCAGGCCTCTGAGTGCAGTGTAAGCTCAGATGCAGAGGTCCAAGAGAACAACCTGGCTGTTTGCACTTGGAAAAAGTTTAAGGGAGAAACATGAATGCTATGGTGTAGTGTACTTTGGAGGAAAGGCCAAAGGATGGGTCTTTCTCCACGAGGCACTAGAGGGGTAGATTTTGTTCCTCCTATTTTTGATTGGCCAAGACAAAACCCAAGGCTCAGGGAAGCCACCTTGAATCTGTGTGTATGCATTGTCCACAGGATGCAGGGGTTGGAGGAGTGAACCAGGCACTTGGTGACAAAACCCATTATTGGAACTAGGAGGAAGGGGGTTAGACTCTTGGAATAAGCGTCAGTCTGTGGCTCTAGGGAGCAAGAGTCCTCACTGGGGAGCGCTGCATGGCTGCCATCAAGCTGTATTATAGGGAAGAAACTGTGTGTCTGTTCATTCCTACAGAAGTCCCTGATATCAGAAAGCCAAGTCAGTGAGAAAGGGTGTGTGGATGGGTAGGGGCTATATACTAAGAAGTTGAAGGTCAGGTTTAAACTGTAAGATGCTAGCTATGCATGATTTGGGGGCTCTGTCTCTGCTGCATTCCCACCACAGAACACACTATCCAGCACACTGCTGTGCTCCATAAATAATATTAAGGAATACAGACCTGCATTTAATCGCTGCTCTACCACTTACTAGGTTATCATTAAAAATGGAGTATTGTACACACAAGGTGCCTAATAGGTGCTTAGTAAAGGGCCGTTGCTCTTGTCAATGATCATGTTATAACTCCTTTCCAACCAGAAGCTTCCTGAAAAGGACTATGTTCTACATGTCTTTGCAGAGTGTGGATTCAGCACCCCAGGTCTGCCTTTGTCCATGCTCACCAGATACTCTTTGCTGAATAGCTAAGCAGCCAGCTTACACGAAGGGCAGCCCAGTGTTGTGTTAACAGCAGGGACTCCAGAGCCAGATGCTGATGGCTAGAGCCTGGCTCCACCACGTGTGAGGTATGTGACCTTGGGCAATTGACTTAACCTTTTTGCCTCAATTTCCTCATTTAAAAATAGAAGTATGAGAGCACCTATAACTCACACAGTTATAGGCAGAGTTCAATGAGATAATATCTGTAAGGTGCTTAGAACAGCGCCAGGCATACGTCAGTACTATGTAAGTATTTCCTAATGCTTCATTTTAATCCAGTTTTTACATTTTTTTATTTTGAAATGAGAGTTCACTCATATCCTTTGCCCCATTTCCTCTAATATCAGCATCTTTCATAACCATAATACGATAATCAAAACAAGGAAATTCTGACTTGTTGCTAGTTACATACTAGTTACTGTTTCCTATAAAACTATTAAATAATTGACAGACCTTCTCTGAATTTGGCCAGTTTTCCCACTCATGTCCTATTTTGGAGCTAACCGGGGAGCTGACATTGTAGGCAGCAGACATGTCTTCTCAATCTCCTCCCATGAGTAATAGTTCATCAGGCTTCATGTCACTTAGAAGATCAGTCAATTGTTTTTCACAAAGTCCTTCAATTTGGGTTAGTCTGATGAATTCTCAAGATTTAAGATGGGGTTGTGTATATTTGGCAAAAATACCATAGAAGTGACCTTGGGTCTTTCTCAGTGCCTCATCTCAGGACGTATAGAATGTTGATAAAATCACAACTTGTGATTTTACCTCTGATCACTAGGAAAAGGTGGTATCCAGATTTCCCTACTACAAAGCTACACTTATCCCTTTATAATTTGCTAGTGTCTTATAGGAAGATACTTCGAGATTATACAAATATCCTGTTTCTCATTAAACTTTTACCCACTAATTTTAACAATCATTGATGATTTGTGTCAGTAGTAACTACTGTGGTAGTGTTTGCCTAATGGTAATTTTTAAAATTTTTATTCAGTTGTTTATTTATATGGGTTGTATTCATGATTATTTATTTCATTTTACTCTATTTTATTTTATTATCATTATTATATATATTGTTGTTCAGATGGTCCCAGTTTTGGCCACTAGGAGTTCTTTCAAGTTGACTCTGTGTTCTTTGGACATGCAGTCATAGCTTTTTGAACTGCTTCCATCCTTTATGTTACCATAAGCTGTTCTAAGCTCATCTTATGTCTGTCCAGCCCTATCCTTGGAATCAACCATTTCTCTAAGGAGACTTGCCACTTTCTTACTGGAGAATGGTGTTTAGAAACCAAGATCTGGGTGCTAAGTGTGCTTGCTTCTACTGAGATGTTATTGCTTCCAGGTCTTACCAGTGGACACAATTAGGAAATATAGGCATGTATACTCATGTACAGATATACAAATTTCTGTTAGTTTAATTTTAATTAGTTAAGAAAAAAATACATTTGTTCTCTTCTGAGATACTTTCCAAAGAGACGCAGACCATGACCCCTCAGCTGACTTGCAATTCTACGTATTTACTTATTGCTTCAGGAGGTACTATAGTAGGAGAGTGCTGTCTAGTGACTCAACAGAATGAATGCTCTTGCCTTGAGAAAAGGGAATGAAAAGGCTCTGCTCCCTCTAGTGGTCAAACTGAGTAACTGGTATTTTATGGCCTTAGAACATAAAGAAACAAGAGTTGAATAGATAAATGAGATAATGGAGGGATGAACAATTTGCTCAAGATATTGAGCAATAGGGGAACATATGCGGTCAGATAGAATTAGTATGTGACTCTCCTATGGCATTAGGCATTAGGCATTAGGAATGAACCTAATGGGAGTAATTTACAACTAATGCTTGGCTGGGTCACTTGAGATCATAACATAACCAACATTTCACCAAAGTCATTATTGTGATCATCTCATAGATCATCTCGTTGGAGCCTCACAACAATCTTGTGAGGCAGGTAAAGCAAATTTTAACTATCCTCACTTTTCAAATAAGGAACCAATCTCAAAGAGGTTAAACGGCAAGCTTAAATTAATATAACTTGTTTGGGACAGAGCTGGAACTTGGTTTAAACTGTACAGTAAGAAAGTGTTCGGTCTGTGTTGTCATTTCTAGCCCTCTGCTCTTTCTGCTAAGCATTTTAAAATATGTTAAACATTTTGTTGCAATCGAAAAAAATACAACACACAGACCCCAAATTCCCGCCCCATGATTTAAAAAGAGAAGAAAGGAAGGAAGATAGGAAGGAAGGAAAGAAAGAAAAAAAATCTTCCACATTTTGACTCTTGCCAACATTTTTAGCAGTTCATAAAAGTGAGAAAAAGACAATCCTAACTATCAGTGAAGTTCTTTATCAAGTTAACACCTAGTTAAAACAGGTAATGGAAGCCTTATAAATACAAAATCCAGACTCTCAATAAACTTCCTACCACCAGATGTGGATTGAGATACGCACCAGTCTGGGAAGCTGGCCACCATAAACCCTCCGAGAGCCATCGGGGAGTCATATAACCATCCCGCTCCACGTGATCACTGATCTTTGTAGTGTTAGCCTTGCTTTGGCTGAAGAGAGATATCACCGTAAGTCCACCCCTAACTAAAAGGATGTATTCCTTCATTTTCATCTACACAGATTTGAAAATAGGGAAGAGATTGATCAATACGCTCATATTTCTACAATCATCTGAGAGTTCAAAATGGCCTTGGGGATGATGTATTGCACACACAGTGTGAACCCCTAAAAGCTTCTGGTTTCTGAAGGTTATTATGGAGATAAGGATGGGAAGTAATAAAGCTGTGTCGTTTATTTAAAGTGAGGGCCTTCATTTTGTCTCTCCTGGTACTTCCTCTCCCATCTCTAAAATGCTGACTGGACAAGAGGCAAGAGAAGGAAAGTTACCCATTTCAAACCTATTCTAGAAAGGTAAACTCTATCAAATAATCCACAAATAAAAGTTGGTATTAGGTTAACTTTCAAGCTGATGCTAGACTCAAGACTTGGGATGTGTCATTTTTATCCAAGAAACAATGCAGAAATGACACAAAAACACCCCTCCCTCTCCACTGGGACCAACAGAATTCCAAGCAGAGTTGCATTATCTTTGGACCGATAGAGCTGGCATGTGCATGAAGTTCAATAGAGCTGTTTATATCGCTGATGTGCTGTGAAATGTAATTGCTAAATCTGGTTTGGAAAATCAAAATGGGCAAAATGTGCTGTGAAATAGAATTCCCATGTCTAGTTGGGAAAATAAACAAGAAAAAAAAAACCTGTGAAAACGTTTGCATTGGATACACTCTGAGGTCAAGTCTGTAAAGGGAACTCATAGGTTCTATAAAATTCTCATTGTCTTTTTCCCCTTGTCCTCAGCTAGCCAGTGAGGAGACAAAGAGCAGGCTCACATCAACATCTGACTGGTGTCTCTATCCTCACTTTTGCATGAGCCTCAATGCTCTCCTCCCACACACAGGTGCTGCCACATGATGTCTGGCCACCACATGGCACAGCCTGGAGAAAGGCATGCTGGGAAGAAAGTCAGTATTCCCTGTTTTCTGGTCCCTCACACCCATGGGCACCATCCCTACCGTAACACAGATGGAAGAGTCCGCATTTCCAGCCAGTTCTATGCAGCAGGGAACACAAAGACCATGGCAGTCATCCCTGCCTGCCTGTCCCCTGGATGCTGAGGGGAAGCAGCCAGAGGAAGGTGTCTTCAATACGTGGCCATTTGAAGCCTGCAGACCAGTCATGGAGAAGTTATCTTCTGGGACTGGACCATCTAAAACCCAACAGAAATGGGATAATGTGAGCCCCCCATGGACTGTGAACTTGTAGAGGCTGAGCAGCAGCAGTTCAGCCTCTCACTGTGTACACTGCGCTCATTCTGGCAGCCATCTTGCTGGCATATGCAGTGGTTGCTTCTGTGCTAAGACTCTGCCCAGCTTCTCCCTGCTCCAGGAAGTCTCTGAATTTCCCATGCCCTACACCCCTCTTTGCCCAGCAGAGAGTGCTTTTTCTTCTCTGTTCCGAGAGCTCAAGCAATTGCTGGGGTGACACGGGGCTCATTATGGTAACCCCATCCCCTCTCATTCATCCTTGTAGCCCCGTACCAACCCCCAAACGGGGACTCAGTAAGATAAAACCCGTACTGACTGCATGAAAGAATTAATGAGGAAGGAAGAGAATCGTCATGTTTATCAGGATACTCTTGGGTGTGAAATGTAACGGAAGGAGTTTCTGTCTAGCTCCATGTTCCAGGAAGTGTGTCCAGGGAAGCATAAGCCCCTTGGGTGTGCTCCGCTCCACTCCTCTCCCCTCTGAAAAGAGTAGAAATTTAAAGGGGTATTCTCTGGTCAAGTAAGTTTGGGAAATGCTACATACTGTTGGGAAATGCTACATACTGTATGCTCTTCTGAAACAACTACGTACATATGAGTGTTATAAAGGCCCTAGGAAGACCTACAGCTAAGAATCCTTTCAAAATTTGGTTTCATCTGGTGTTGAGCAAACGAGTTCTTTTATAAGCCAAGTCTGGCAATTCTGCACTGTTTTATGAGCGAACCCTGATGTGTTGATGGTTGAATGGAAGAAAATTTCAAAGAGAGGACCTTTCATTACAGAGCGGTTCTCAAAGTGTGGTCCCCAGACCAGCAGCATCTGGGAACTTGCTAGGAATGCAAAGTTCAGGCCCCACCCCAGACCCACTGATTCAGATATTGCGGGCGGGGATGCAGCAGACGGTGTTTTAACAAACCCTCCAGGTGAATCTGATGCACACTATGAAATATAGGGAACCACAGAGCTGGTTTTGGGGGTCCCCTTATTCAGAGAGGAGGGGTGCATCAGGAGAAGGAATGACTCAGCCTCTTCTCACTTTCTGTTGTCAGATATGCTGTTTGCAACGTGGGTGCACTCTGGTCTGCTTTATTGGTAGGCTGTAAGCTCAGTGGGCCAGAATTTCCTATGGGGAAGGCCTGTGGTTTCCCAATGTTGCCTGCAACTGGCTGGGTAAATAATCCAGAGACGGAGTGTGAGCAGGGCTTTTGCCCACAAATCAAAAGCTTCACCTTCAAAAAAAAAAAAAAAGTTATTCTTCATTAGAAGAGAGCATTTTGATCATTGTTTGCCTGCCTTTTAGGTCTTATTTCTTAACTGGTTCTGAGCTTGGGTGGGGAGGAAGGGAGGTTTTTACAGAGCTGCCATGTGGCACGGCACAAAAATCAATGTGGGTTGTGCTCCTAGGGTTAGATATTATCATCGTCCCAGTTATTTTTTTAGTCCCATAAAACCCCAGAGTGCTGTGTGGAGAAGGATTCTGAGACCAGGGCTGGGCTCAGTAGGAAGGATGGGTTACAGGTGGGCCATTCTCCCGAAGAAAAGCAATACGTTGGCCTTTGGATTTATGTCGAAGTCTCTTGTGTGTTCAGTGAGTCATGGGTCTAGCGAGAGCCTGACCACCTGCAGCAAGCACAGACTTCATGGGCTGGGAAGCTGAACTGGGTTCTGGCCACTGGGAGCCTTGCTCTGGAGGCTTCCATGGGTATCTTCCATCACAATGGGGGATTGGGCAGAATGGACCTTTTCTCAACTCACACTTTCCATTTCAAAAGGCAAAGCATTTGGGCAAAGGGGAATGATGAGGAGGAATTATCTAGGGAATTCGATCCTTGTGGTCGGTTCACAGACTAAAATGTTCCAGCCACCCTCTTCCTCAAGAGTAGGAATTTGGTACTCATATTATTGAGATCATTACATGACTTCTCTTGGCATTTGAAAAAAAAAAAAAATCTGTTTTGTGTGTCTGTGAGAAAGAGATTTAATGTATTCACCTTCCTTTGATGCCTGCTTCCTCTCTGAATTTTATTACTGCGACCAATGATGCCCCTTGCAGGTAATTTTGTAATGTGAAGCCCACACAAAAAGCATTTTTTTTGTGTGAAATTACATTTCTAAAATTACTTCAGAGCTGCCAGTTCTGAAAGGCAGGCTTTATTGAATTAATCTGGAAAACAACAACCCCCAACTGGTTAAAGAAGAAAACTGAGAGGTAGGAGCCCTGTAAGAGTTTTTACATTTAATCTCCTCCATATCCCTGCAGCCAGAGTTAATCCAGAGACTATTGTTGCCTGGAAGAGGAAATGTTTAGGAGGAAATGAGCAAAACTTCTGTGAAATTGACAAAGCTCTTATAAAAACGAATGTCAGGATGTGTCAAAGTTGTCTTGGAACTGATAGTAAAAATGTGGACCTTCCCTGCCCTTTTCCATGTCTTGCTATGAGACCTACGTGCTCCTGTGTTAGAAAATGTGCTCAAAGGGACCCCTTCCAGATTTCTAGTGACTTCCAATGTAGCATCACATTTGAGGGCAGGGGCTGTGGAGCCAGACCTGGTGCCTTCATCTGTGTGTGGGCGCCACGGTCTCCTAGCTAGACGATGCTGGGCACGTCGTTTCTCCTCTTGGAGCCTCGGGGAGCTCTTAGGTAAAAAAGGGGGACCAGGAGAGCCCCAGTTCACAGCCCTGCAGCATGGAATGAGCTTATTCATGTCAAGGATGTTATATTGTCAGCATTTGCCTACATCATGAACGTTCTTCAGATGTGCATTCCTTGTTGGGTCATATAGTATTCCATTGACGGGAAGATCTCTATTTTATTCAACTAGATTCTTTGATCTTTCAAGCCTGCCTCTCTGTGTTCAGAAAGACATCGTTGCAGATTTATGCCAGCTGCCCCAGACACAATGTCCGGGTTTTCCACATGCTTGCCTGAGGCCCTCCACTCTCAGAGGCAGAACTCGGGTGTGGCTGGAGGCAGCAGGTCCTGCTGCCCCGCCTGTGAGCTGCGCACTTGGAAGCCTGAGGTCCCCACCTGCTGCGGGAGGGCAGGGTCCTGCACTTGGGTTGAATGAACGCATCTTCTTTAGGGCAGTGCAGCAGCCTGGAGGGGTTAGAGACCCCAGGAAAGACAGGGTGCAGGGGAGAGGGAAGAACATGGTGCCAGGGTGGTGTCCTCGCGGGACTTCTCAGCTTTTACCTTGCGTTTTCCCAGAGCATTGCTGTCTACTTTCGGCTCCTACACATGTCCTTGGACATGGCTGGCACAGGGCCATCCCTGGGAAAAAGCACAATAAAAACAAAATCTTCAACAGATGCTACAGCCCAAAGAGGCTCTTATATTCAAGACCACAGACCACAGCCCAGCTCAGCAAGTGCAGTAGCCTGGGCATGGATGTGCAGGGAGACCATAGTCCAACTCAGAGAAAATGCTGCAGAAATCATTTGCTTCAGATGCGCTTTCTGGGCTCTCACAGGATCGTCTGCCCGGCTTTCTTTAGGATAAAGATCACCAAGGTTATGTGGTAGAGGAACTGAAATGTTTATCTTAAAAAAATTGCGTACCTACTTCTGGCACCAATAGACCTTGTGATTGTATTCACAGTTTTTGGTCTTATTTAAAAATGTTTTCTCTTTCTGGGGAAAAAAACTGTTTTAAGAGTCTAATGTGTCCAAATTTTGGCGTGAATCAGAAAGAAGTAACTGTTGGGTTTTGTGGACAGTCTTCCGTTTTGATTTGGTTCATCTCTGGTTGGGGGTGGGACAGAGTGTTGGACCGAGTCATCATTCCCAATCTTGACTTTGTCAGTCACTAGGAGTGTGACTCTCAACAAATTATGTGCATGATTTTAAATAAATGGTTTACTGCTTCTGGATCTGAGTTTCCTCGAATAAAACGTGACGGAGTTGAATTACTGCTGGTTTTCGAAATTTGGGCAATGAGGACTCCAAAGGCTGATGTTTAAAATCGCTACCAGCCAGGAGTGCTGGGCCCCGTCCAGTTAGTTCACATGTTGACCACAGTCCTGTGGCAGAGACCTGGGAGTTCCTTGCCCTGCCTGACAGGAACCCTTCCATTCTGTGATCAGAGGGAGGTGGGGGTGGATCTCAGAGAATCAGCCAGCAGGATGCACTCTGAGAGCTCAGGACTAGCCGTTGTTTACCTGTAATCCTGTCCATAGAAGCATGAGTCACAACAGTCAGAAGTGGAAACAAACCAAGTGTCCGTCAGATAAGGAAGGGATGAGGAAAATGCAGTATACCCACATGATAGAACATCACGCAGCCCTACAAGGGAGTGAAATCGTGATAAATGCTACAGCATAGCTGAAACTTAACCTTTCGTGGAAAGATTAAAAAAAAAAAAAGCCCAGCATGAAAGGCCACATACTGTATGATTCTGCTCCTGTGAAAAGTCTAGAGCAAAAGACAGAAAGTCTGTTCACCGTTCCCAGGGCCTGGGGCAGGGGCAGGGTGGGCTGGGGAAAACAAGAAGTAACTGCTAATGAGCATGAGGTCTCTTTTTTTTTTTCCTAAAGATTTTATTTATTCGACAGACAGAGATCACAAGCAGGCAGAGAGGCAGGCAGAGAGAGAGAGAGGAGGAAGCAGGCTCCCCGCTGAGCAGAGAGCCTGAGGCGGGGCTGGATCCCAGGACCCTGGAATCATGACCTGAGCCGAAGGCAGAGGCTTAACTCACTGAGCCACCCAGGGGCCCCAATCATGAAGTTTCTTTGTGGGATGATGAAAATGTTCCGGATTAGATACTGGTGGTGGCGCAAGTCTGTGAATCATCGCTGTATCATACACATTACAAAGGGTTAAGACCATGGTGTGTGAATTCTATCTCAATAAACTGTTACTTAAAAAGGTAGTATGAGAAGCTATATGCTCATACGTTTAGTAAGATACACGAGCACCCAAGAAAACACAAAATGGCAAAATCAGCCCCAGGAAAACATAGAGACTCTGACTTGACTAGTAAGTATTAAAGACATTAAAATAGGACTTAAATATCTCTTTCCCAGAAATCCAGGCCCCAGTGGTTCTACAGCTAAGTTCTACCAAACTCTCAAGAAACTGTTAATTCTCATCTTAAATAGATTGGACCAGAAAACAGAAACAAACAAAAAGATTGTCCTAACCATCTAACAAGATCAGTGTATTTTCACTTAAAATCAGGTGGAAAGGGGCACCTGGGTGGCTCAGTGGTTAAAGCCTCTACCTTCGGCTCAGGTCATGATTCCAGAGACCTGGGATAGAGCCTCGCATCAGGCTCTCTGCTCAGCAGGGAGCCTGCTTCCCTTCCTCTCTCTGCCTGCCTCTCTGTCTACTTGTGATCTCTGTCTGTCAGATAAACAAATAAAATATAAAAAAAAAAATCAGGTGGAAACAATACCTGAAGGAAATTATAGGCCCATTTCACTTACGAACATGAAAATAAAAACAGTTTTTCAGCTTACCAAATCAGATATTGAATTATTTTTAAAAATGCATCATGATTAAGTAGTTTAATCCAAAACTTATGGAAATGGTTTGATGTCAGAAATCTGATCAGTGTAATTAACTAAGCAACAGAAATCATGTGCTATTCTTAAGCTACTACCAGGAAAAGCATGGATCTATGTGTGATTTTTAAACAATGCTTAGAACCTAGAGTAGAAAGAGAGCTGCTTTGATTTAATAAAGGTTAGATACAAAAATGTTACACTTGACTTCAGATGCTTTTCCCAGTCTGGGGGGCAGAGAGAGGAGTTGTTTCTGAAGAACCCATAGGTTGTTCCCCCTGAGACCCCGTGAGACCAGAGAGCCTTGTGTCCAGGTCCCCACAGTGTTAAACAACTTAGAGCTCTGCTGCTGCCTTCCTCCACTCTCTTCCACACTTTGATCCCACAGCCGTGAGAAACCAAGATTGACAAGACTAGACGGCTGCTAGGGGGTAGGATCAGAGCTTGAGAACTCCCAACTCCTAACCGCTGCTTTCTGATTCCTGGCCTGAGCTGGAACATGTAGAAGCCCCAAGCTGTGGATGACGTGTAGAGTTTAATTTGTCACTGGAAGGCAAAAACATGAGTTATGGAGCTGAGACTACTTTTATTACCTGAAAGGGACCACAAAACTCATGAGACTTGTCCTAAATTTCATCCAGGAGCAGAAAAGAACTAGCTCCACAGAATGAACTTAAAGAAGTTGAAGGGAACCTTTTATCGAAAGGCGTTGTGCTTACAACCTATATGTGTAATGATTATCGGAGAGAATCATTATATTGGAGAGAATCATTATTTGTCACCAATCCTGGTGGTTAGATATTGGTGTGAGAATAACACCAAACCTGCAGATGGGAAACTCTTGCCTGTAGAGGTTAAGGGATTTGAGGAGATTCCCAGAGCAGAGAAGTGGCAGAGCCTGGATCACAGCCTGAATTTCTGGCTCTACGGGTCTTCCCTGTGAACAGAACATTTATAACTCCAGACTTGAAATAAGTGTAAGATCTCCTCCCATCCCACATCAAGATCTGCTCCACACGGAGCTTTCTATGTAAAATTCCTCCCTGTTTCCCGTGGTCCTCTTAGGTTGAGTCTCTTTTTAAATGCCCCTAAGCAAAATATTCCCATCCTGGTTTGCCCCTCGTTCCTCCGCCATCTGTGCCTGCTGATGGCATAAGACCTGCCACCAGAAGGAAGACAGATCTCTCCCAAATCAGCCTTCTGCTCCCACTTGGACCTGTAGTCACAGACACTAAGCCTCTTGTCTAGTGATCCACCAGACCTGTGGCAGACCCAGTGTAATGATACCCCGAACTCCAGGAGATACAAAGCATGCTTTCCAAGAATCACACCGAAGTCCTCTCTGGGCAAGGGATGCAAAGGGGCTGGAGAGTCCCCTCCATTCCCATATCCTGTAACAAGATGGGAGCAGCTCTAAGAGACCACCCTTAGAAGTCCACGCTCCTGTTCTACTCCCTCCACTCATTTATATTCTGGTTTTGATCTTGTGTCGGTCAACTTGTTGAACTATATTATTAGTTCTAATAGTTTTATTCTCCTGTTGATTATATTGGTTTTCCCAGGAATTTCATAGCATCTGTAAATGATGTAATATTCCGTCTTTAATTCTAATCTTCTTATTTTTGTTAGTTAGACATTAACCAGGCTGTCTATTATTGTGTAAACTCCACCAGTTTTGACTGGTTCCAACCTTGAAGGAACATCCACACAGTCTTTCTGCACCCAGGACCTGCCTTAAGCTCCAAACTCAGTGTAATGTTTTGTAGTTGCTGTCTTGAAATCATAATGATTTTTTAAAGGATTTTTTAAAAGATTTTATTTATTTATTTGATACACAGAGAGATATCACAAGTAGGCAGAGAGGCAGGCAGAGAGAGGGGGGGAAGCAGGCTCCCTGCTGAGCAGAGGGCCCGATGCGGGACTTGATCCCAGGACCCTGAGATCATGACCTGAGCTGAAGGCAGAGGCTTAACCCACTGAGCCACCCAGGTGCCCTGTAATCATAATAATTTTTGAACAAAGGGGTCCACTGTCTAGAGGACAGTAAGAGATGGTTGTATGACAAAATCTACAACAGTCAAGAGTTAGCAAAGTGTAATTTCAACTCAAGGGCCTATTCTTACCTGGCTAGTAAAGTGTACTTTTGCTGACATGCCAAAGCTGTATTATCATTCTTCTTGCTAGATAAAGTTCTGTATAAATAAGCTGTTTTATCCTTTAGATAAAGAAAAGTGGTTGGCTTAAGGGTGTCTTAAGTGACTTGTGGTGCCACCTAACACAGAGTGGGGCCATGAGAGACACATTGTCCTTATTATGTCATAAATCAAGTCATTCCAGTTTGGATTATCAGAAGAGGACAATTAGAATGGTGAACATAAAAATCATCTCAGGAAACTACTGGTTAGGTTCCCTTCTTGAGCCTGAAGACCTTGCTGACATTCACTAGGAAATTCATCATTTCTCCTTGTTCTGGGAAGGACATGGGCTTAAGCAAGTGTGGCTGCTGCCCCAGTCCTCAGGCTACCACACTAGGCTCTGTGCTTTCTCCCGTATCATATTTATAATAGTCTGTGAGAAGTCTCTTCTGGTGTAGGAATTATGCTTGTTTTCTTCCTAGAGAGGCACCGGTCCCTTAATTCAATGAGGTAAGACAGTGTGAAACCCAGGGAAGGATTGAGAGGGTCAAAACACCCATGGTCACCACCACTACCACCACTCATGGTGACCAGATTTCCTGGCCCAACCTTGGAGTCTGGCTATAGGGGTTGTGGGCCAGCCCCCCTGGGCCCCGACTTGGTCCTAAGGAACTGACACAGCTAGGGGTCCACGACTTCTTGACTGATGAAAGTGTTCCCACTTTTGGTGGAGGGCTGGAAGGTGGAGCATGGTCTCTAGGGAATGGTGAGGAAAACCAAAAAGCAAACAAAAAACTGACCAGCTGAACCAATTTTAGGTCTCTCCCAAAGAGGGGAGTTATCTCTATGCCTGGTATTTCTAGAACAAAAACCTTGTCCCATCAAGTAGGATTGAGAAAGGGCATATGCTCAGCCCAGAAACAAAGACTTAGGAGGCCATGAAGGTATTAGGGAACCACACAGGCCTGTGGCTTGCCAAGGGCAGGACCAGGGCAAGGGGTCGCCATGGCCATGAGTCAACTTTGGCTGATTATAGGGAAACACTGTCTCTCTGGAGCCCACTTTAAGTCCAGCTCTTCACACAGAAAAACTGCAGAGGGACTTTGGAGGCCTTTAAACCTTTTTTACTGACATATAACAAATATTCAGAAAAATATTCTTATAAGTGAACAGCTCTCAGAAATTTCACGCACTTCCCACACCTAGGTAGTGAGTGTGGGGATTGCTACCAGCTCCCCAGAGAGTCCTTCCAGTCAAAGTCAATAGCGCTTTCCAAGGGTATTGTGTATGCCAACTTCTAAGGGCATCCACTCTTTAACCTGTTTTGTACTTTATATAAATGGAATCAGAAATCTGGATCCTGTTTTGGGCCTGGCTTCTTTGCCTCATTGCATTTGTGAGATCTCTAGCCGCAGTTCTGAATGATTCATTCTCAGTCTTATTTACATAACAAGTCTACTATTTGATGGGCATTTGGGTAGTTTCCAATTTGGGACAATTAGAAAGAATGCTGAGCATTTTGGTGCATGCCTTCTGCTGAGCATGTACACACTCAGTCCTCTTCAGGAATGGAGCGCCTGGAGAGCAGGTGTTCTAGTAAGGTGTTCAGCTTCCAAAATGTTTGTATCCATTCACGTTCCCTGCAGTCGTGCGGGAGTTTCGAGGCTTTGGCACACCCCCTGAAATGTGTTCCCCACTGGCAACCTGAGGGACATGAAACGTCACCAGGGAAGAAGCCTCCCTGTGGGGAGAGCCCCGGCCCTTCCCAGTCACCTACACTTCGTGGGAGTGAGCGCTCATTCAGGAAACCGAGAGATTTGGACAAGAGTCAAGATCAAGGCAGGAGGACATGGTGCACTTATACGGGCTGGGAAAGGAGACCGGGGACTGCAGAAAGGCTTGTGGGTCTGCCTCATGGCCCCACAGCTCAGCTGCGGTCCTGAGGTTGTCCCTGTGGCTGTGGGGTCTGCACCTGGCCTCAGCTGCACTCCGTGAGAATGGGTTTAGCTTTTGTCCTGGGGGTTCTGAGCAGAGCAGAGACATGGAACAGGGACCTGGCCCCCCACCTGCCCCAGCGAGGAAGAGAAAGCAGTGTCAGTGTCCCCATAACCCCAAGAAAGAGGGGAGACCCCAGCTGGACAGCCCCTCAGTTTTTCCTGCTTCTCTGTCTTGCTCCACAGATCCATGACCTGTGCCCCCCACCACCACCCCCAGCCTCCTTCTCTACTTTTCTCCAAAACAGGAATTATTTTGCACATTTTCTTTCCAAGTCCAAAAATAGGAGAGAGAAGGGAACAGTTAATCTGGTCCAGCTGCTGGTTTTGCTACTTAACAAAGATTTTTTTTTTCTTACAGTCATTCTCTCTGGTTTTCCCTCACATCTGCACAACCTCCCACTCCCCTCCTCCCTCGACACCCCTTTTTACAAAACCACCCTCTCTAGAATCCAGAGAATGTGTCTTCCTCAGCTTCCCATAACATATCCCCCAAGCTGAAGAAGCTCCTTCTCTGTAGAGCTGAGCTCCCCCTGCCCCATGCTGGGGTTTTCACCTCTTGCCATGTGCACGTTCTGGTTGGATCACTGGCTGGTTTCAGTGAGTTTCGGCTCATCTCATTCCAGATGATGTCCTGGACTTCTGACATCACAATCTTGCTTTTTGAGAAGTTTTGAGGGTAGGCAGAGGTGATAAGGAGAACCCCCAAATATGCAGCCTCGGTAAACAGACAAGCTGTAGAGTGAATCACGTTGCTTTGTGAATTACCATGTACCAAACTCACACATTCATTCCTTTAACCAACCTGAGTTTCCTGGGTGCCTAACTTAATGGCAGGCTTGGTGCCAGATGCTGGGGTGGGTGCAGACATGTATTTGCCACGTTGCTCATGCTCAGGAAATTCATGCTGGAGGCTGGTGGCAAGGGCACTTCAGGATTCTTCTAGTAGCAGAAGGCACCACTGACAGTAATGGCAGGACAGCAGGCTTGAACTGGAACTATCCCGGTTTAAGCCAGTGCCCTAAACAGGGTAGGCATTTTGCCTGTAGCTTAGGGCACTGGCTTTAACCAAGGCAATTTCCAACACAATCAGTGCCACAAACAGTGGGAATGGAGCCACTAACTCCCCAGAATTCCCAGGGACCTTTTTCCCAGTGCAGTTCCCTACCTGCTGCCAAATTGATAAACAGAATGGAGCAGGGTTCTGGTCCTAGCAATGCCCCAGCCCAACGCTTCCAGTGGCCAATACAGACTTCCCTTCTGTCCCTTCCTCATGCTTCCTTCCGTTGCAGACGGTGGACATGCGACCCCCTCAGGTGACAATCCCCACTTCCCACTTGTGAAGTGAGCCCACAGCTGTCTTCTCAAGGCATCTCAAGGCAAATACAGAAATTCAGAGAAGGTCAAAGACAGAATCTTTGTCCCCAGATCCTGCATGGATCTGTGGTTTCAAATGTCATAGTTTATCTGAAAATGTGGACTTTTCCCAGTATAATTTCTGAAATTTCACATAAGAGGCAGTTGTAGAAGTCATGCTTGGTGAAGGAATCACTGTATCCAGATCCAGGTTACATTTCCCTAGAAAACTTATGGTAAGATATTTTCTTTAACAGCATGGGGCAGATTTTCTCCCTGTTGGCTGAAGAGAATCTAGTGGACAGGATTTTTCACATTCTCACCATAGAGACCCCCTCTGACATTCTCCATGTCTCCCCCTAGGTTTCTCTCCATGACTGGGAGGAGAGGAAGCTCAGAAGGAAAAGGAAATTGCGTCCATGGGAAATTATTTAGGCAGCGAGTGTTCAAAGAAGACAGTACGCCTTATCTATCTGGGTACCTCTAATTACCAGCATCAAGAGCACTCAGTATAAATGTTAATCTAATGAACTCATGAATGAATGAGTGAATGAACAGAAAAAAAAATAGGTTATTGTGCTTGGAATTGAAGACTTGACAAGAATAAATCCCCCAAAATTCTATTTTGAATATACTGCCAGAGCAAATGGGGGACAGAAGTGAGTGCCATGATTCCTTGGGCTGCTCTTTGGCCTGGGTGTCTCCAAATGTCTTTACAAACTTGTGGGGCTGGTCAGGGTGGAGGCATGTTGGTGCTGGAATGGGGGTTTGGGCCACTTTGCAGCATAGAAGCAGGTGATTCTGAGCTTTCACAGGCATAGCTAGTGACTTTGTCTCCCCAGCTCCTGTTCCCTCTTCTATTACTAGGAGTTTACATCTTCCTTTGGTGGATCCATCTCTTATCTACTCCTCGCCCGTGAGGTTCAGAGGGGACTTACCACACCTCCCACCTCCAGTGATGGCCATATGACTCTCATATGTGCAATCGAAGTGATGACCGATTTAGAGATAGGGCCTTGACCCAGTCTGGCTCAACAAGGGCTAGTCCCCGTCCTTTTGCTGGAACTATTGGGAAAGAGGCATGCCTGTTGCTCTGTTGTGGTTGCTAACCTGGGAGATGTCAGACTGCTGCTGCTGGCTGCCATATTTGCCACTAAGTGGTAAGAGCCTGACATGAGCTAATAAATTCTCTTTCTGTTAAGATTAGGTTGATTTTCTGTGTCTTGCAGCTGAGAAAGCCATAACTGGGGCTTTCTCTCTGTTCTCTGAGGCCCTGTAACCACCCACAGGTTCCTCTGGCTCTTGGTCAAGCATTTTTGCCAACTTCCTGTTGTCCACAGGCACCTAGTTGGTGAGTTTGGGGCCATAGCATTTTCATCAAGCCTGTCCTCTTGTGTTTGGACTTCCTGAAAGATTCCAGCTGGGTTCTTTCTTGGGCTAGCAGACTGTCCCTGTGGACAGTACGTCAACATTCTGAGAATGCAGTCCACTCTCCGTGGTGGGGCTGAGCTTCCAGGTTGGTCTTAGCTGTTTCAAGAGTCAGTGGCAGGACTGCATTGCCAAGGGGATCCTTCAGGTTGTATCCTCTTGCCTGGGCAGCTAGCCTAGACCAGAGCTGCTCAGAGTGTCCATCCACAAACTATTAGTTACTGGTCCATTATGAGGGAAAGAGCTTGTATCCGAATGTATATCAATGTACTCCTGGCTTCAAAAGAAAGTCTTGCTACAAAAACAAAAAACAAAAAACAAA